>SSSI01008850.1:0-17207 GCA_004796505.1 Oryzaephilus surinamensis | reverse complement strand
ATAAGGAAATGCGAACATGGAGTATAATTTGTAATGATTCTTTTCAAAGGGTAAATTCGGTTAAAATGTGCATCCATAATAGTTAAATAGAGTTTTATTCTATATTTTTTTACAATATATGTATAGTAATTTAATTGGAACGTTATCAGTGTAGATATTAATAAAGTGGATTAAATTTATCAGGCTTCAATTCTCTTTTATATAATATATAATCGATTTGATATATAATATTAGATAGTGTCTTTTGAACTGTCAATTAAGCTTGCTCTTTGTTCCTCTTCACGAAAACTAAATGATGCCCCATTTGTCTGCATTACAATGATTTGTGCCACAAATACTCCAGTCTTAATAATAAAGCTTAATCTTCAGCTAGATTTCTTATATGAAGATTTTTTTATGAAACTAATTGCCAGTTTTAAGTTTAAATCAACCAAAAAAGTTCAAATATTTGAATATTTCAAAAAATGTGACCAACAATACATAAAACTGTCGCCTTAACCAACTTTTACAAAAAATGTGACCAACAATACATGAAACTACCCCCTTAAACGAACTTCGTGCACGTTTCTGATGTCAAATTCAAATCAGCAAAGAATATGAATAAGTTTTCCATGTTTTTTCTTACTTAAACTAATTGGCAATTGCAGTGCACGTCTCTGTCTTCCAGAAAAGTTCAATTGCACATACTAGTTGTAGATAACAAAATGGTTAAAGCCGTTTTAGAAGACGGGTAACGTATGTTTATATTCATTTTATTACCCACTCGGCACTAAGTAGGGGTGGGCATCAAACTTTGGCAATTTAAACGCAAGTTCTATCGTCCTGAAACCCACTAATTTATTCTATGGGGGCTATATACGACGGGGGGTGTGTGTGTTACTGCAATGCACTGAATATACATCCCCTATATATACATATATATATTCCCGACCAACTATAATATTACACTTGATGCTGCACTATATAAGGATAATTTAGGAAGTGGGATGTTGTTGCCTACTACCATGCGAATGGATTAATTACAAATGGTTAGGTGTATAGTCCACCCCATAATTTTGTCGTACATGTACCCCTGTTATAATATTATTACTTAATTGGCTAATTGGGTTCAAATACTAACAATATAATAAATTTTATACTGGTTAAACACTTTCAAATATATTGTTTGAATCTAAATTACATTTTATGTGCGTTTTAAGGGTGTGTACTGGACAATTCTGATTTATTTAATGGAATTTCTATTTAATTGCAAAGATTTTGTTCAGAGCAAGATTTTTTGATTCTTGTATTTTTTTAATTTAAAGTACGGTTTAGTAGTTATCAAAAAAAGCTCTTTTGCTTGTCGCGTAAAATGTCAAAACTTGGACGCTGTGTAACTTTTTATCCTGAAAAGTAATACATATAGTGTTTGGGCTCGTTTAATAGATAATTTCATAGTAAATCTTTTTTGTGTCCTGAATTTTTTTGAAAATCCTAACCATTTTCGAGAAAAATCGCCGAAATTAAAACAGTGTCGATTGAGTGTTAAAAAAATTAATTTGAGGGCCAGAAAATGTAATTTACACGTGCCTGTATAATTGAATTAAAATTAATTTATATGTGTGACACCAAGGGCCTGATTACTGGAAGGGTACCATGAGACGCCCATATTAAATTTTAACAACTTTGTTGGAATATAGAGTAATCATGTAAAATAAATGAGCTTGGAGGATGTGTCTGTTAAGACTGTTTAATTAATGTGTATTTGACTGTTCCATATTTGCTCTTTTCAACACACTTTTTCCCATTACATACATTTTCCAATTGATAATGAAAATTCTAAATTAATTTCCATTAATTTATTCATATATAATAATGTTTGTTGGTCATTGCATGGATGCACATTTCATTTCCTAATCCTCTATGAAATAATAATAAGCTAGATAAAACAAACAAAACGCTTTTGTTGCTATATCAGTTCTTATCATTCTACAGAGTTAATAAATAATCAAATGTAAGTCGTAATTAATTTATAAAAACAAAACAGAGACCGCAACATTATATAGCAATGTATATTATTGTTAAATATATAATAATACAAAGGAAACAAAACATTCTGTATATATTTAAGATGTATCTTAGTGTTATAAACACAATTTCAAGTAAATACAATAGAAATAGAGACTATGGTGTTGGTGACTTTAAAGCCACCAAGTTAATTTTGGTTTATAATAAACGGACTGTTTTGTGTAAGCCTTTGGAGAAATGGTTAGTTCTTATCAAAATGACCATGTCTGTCTGTAGGCACGTACAATTTGGCCCTGGAGGGCATTTTACAAAAGACGTTTATGTGTTTGTTGTTGTTTGAATTCAGAAACTTGAAAATGTGCGCTATATTTTTAGTCAACTTAACTTTACGAGCTTTTGTCAAAAAAGTAGTTGAAATTTTCAAATATGGATGATTTTTTTTACTTAACTAGACTACTAGAGGGCACTATGTTTGAATTCTAATTGAGCTTTACGAGCTTTTAACTAGCAAAAGTGTTGTATTTTTTCCTTCCAGTTGTTGAACGGATTAAACATATAATTTAAGGACTTATCTTGACTTATTCTTAAGTGTCTCCCGAGGGCAGGTGTACGCAACATTTCAATCCTGACGAATGGAACTACTTACACAAATCCTTTGCAAGAATATCAATTTCTTTCAACACTAATAAGCTGTGATAAAAAATTTATAAACTTTCATCTCATATAGTTTCACACTAAATATATATTAGTTTATATGTTTTAAAAGCTTTATCGCATCTTCCAAAGTAATTTTTAATGTCATTTCTAGAGTAAAAGTCATAAATTTATAAATATAAAGTTGGAAGCTACACAGCAAAACGAGGAAAGAAGCTTTTTTTAATTGTCGAATAAAAAAAATCCACTATCTCTCGTAAATTTCAAATTATTATATATATGAATATATAGAAATTTATATTGTATAAACATTTGACGACAATATTTTATTGGTGTAATTTCCTTTTATATGTCATAAATAATAATTTAACACTATACCAGTGAAATCATAAATTGCAGAAATTCATTTCAATAAGTTTAACTTGTATGTGCAAGATATATATTACATAAAATACATAAAATTGTATGTACACGTACACTTGACTCCCTGATATCAAACAAAAAGGAAGTTGGGTAGTAAATAGAGGATGTTTCTAGTCGATAAGTTTGGAAAATAGTGTGCGACATCTATTCGTTTTTCGTCCTAATATAATAACTGTGTGGCACATTTACTGACTTGATATCAAATGATAGCCAATCTGTATGTACTCAAGAGCCCCGTAATACCTCGGCTAGTTTAACTAATAATACATTCTCTGAAGAGCGTTAACAACAGCAAGGGAGAGAGGCGAAATGAATCGTTTCATGCCCTCCTAAGTTTACGATTATCGGAAAGCCGTTTGTTATTTTCAAAGTTTCTCATCTATAGCTTTTAACTCACTAATGACTAAATTACATTCAACCATTGTTATTAATGGACTGGCTGGGCTTTAAATGAACCGTGAAAACTGTATGTTTTGTTATAATTTCACTTAATTAGTACCGAACACCGTTTTCTTTTTCGAATTTGTTGCCAACCTTTTAATATTGTGCCAAAATATATTATTGCGCATGCGCTATAGTAATATTACTGCTGGTAAAAAAGAAACCAAATAATTTATAATAAGAAAGTTCTTAATGAATAATTTGTGAAAATTTCAAACAAATCAATTTTGCATGTCGATTATTAATAAAATATAGGAATTTTTGCTTGTCTTTTAAACTTCTATACTTTAGAGCGTCGTTTTAAATTAAGTGCCTATTCATTCATTTTCATAATGTAAACAAATTAATAATTCAACAACTTTGGAAAAGCCAATAAAGGAATATATAATACACCGCCCGTTGGTGTATATATTGTCAAAAAACACACTTTTTCAACAATCTACCATTATATGAAATATTTTAATAACATTTTATATTGTAGTTTCGCACATGGCTCGTGTTGATAACTGTTTCTTTATTAACTTATATCGCCTTTCTCGTCTGCAATATGCTTTCGTGTTGGTCTCGTTACAATAAGTCTTTCTTGATGCTGTGCCAACAAAATGTGTCTAAATATAAATTCCAGGTTCGGGCGGTTTTAAAACTATGGGGGAATGAAAAAGTCATATACAAGACGACAATAATATCACCCATTACAGTATTTTAGATGCTTTTTTTTTGTATAAAGCAAAACTGACTGTGCGTGGTTTTAAAACAACGAAATTCTCTCATTCTCATATTTTCTCTTTATTTATCTTTATGTTATATATACATGATAACCATATGGAAAATATTAACCCTCCCCAGTTGTTCTTTTTTATAAGGGTAATTTTTTCTCTCCACAGTTTCTGTAGTTTGTCGACCATTTACTTCCGCCAACAGAGAGAAAGTTTTTCATGTTAAATTAAGTTAAAAAAATACAGAATGACAAGAATGTTATTAGACAGGGCCTTGTTGTTGCAATGAAAATTTCTTGAAAAAACTTTTTCACCGCTTTTGTATACAGTTTGTTGATTTGTTTAAATCAACAAACCAAAAGAAAAAGCCGCAAAATATTAATAGGGATTTAAACAAAATAATAAACGAGCCCTTAAGGGCCATGTACAGGATTTCAATTTAAATAATAAATTTTTTTACTGTATGTTCAAACACGTATAATATTTCAAACTACATATATAAATTCTGTGTTGAGTCTGAAAATTGCTTTCAATTTTTGAAAATGTTTTATCTTGTTTCTGCTTCTAAATTATTTATCAATTTTATATTTAGTACATTTTGTTGTATATGAAGGTGTATTTTCGTGTTATACCCTTTCAAGAATGTAAATCCATATATAAGGGAAAGTTTTTAAATAATTCATTAAAGTATTAATAAATAAACAATACACCTACCCTCGATTTTAGTATAATAAAAATAACGCTAATTGAATAGAGTTAAATAATAATAACCAACAAACTAGAAAATTTATTCATTTACCTTGTAAAATAATTTAATCTACTAGTTTGTATAATAAAATATTGTTGGTGAAGTTGATGTAGATGAGTTTTGAAACAAAAAATATTTATGTATTTTTTTATGACCGCAACGTTTGCCATTGGTAGTGTATTAATTATTTACCCTCTAGGGGATTTACATTTTGTAACAAAATTATTTTAAACGGTTATACCTGTACAGTGTATATCCGGTATGAAAATGGTTCCCATTTTTGTATAATTGCCACAAGCTAGATTAAATTTAATATGGCAACTGGATAAATTTGATAATGAATATTTGACTAGTTTTCCTCTGTGGAGGAAAAAAAAACAACAGATGAGCTCACAATATACATTTCCATTTAATAAATTGACTTCCTTGACCATTTCCATTAATATTACTTATATCATGATGGAGATATCCATTTAATCATCATTAGACAACATGGTATTCGATCGTATAAGAAAAATTACTTCCCCCCAACCTATTTAATTGAGCTAATTATATTGGAATTGTCGATAATAATATTATAATGTGTACATAAATAAAAAGGTGAACTGTTTATATGGTATTATATTCCTTTTTTTCATTATGTGGACTCATTGAGGTTACTGACCATACAAAGATATCTTGTAACAAGTTAAAAAACAGATTCTTCGACCGCAGCAACTTCTCTGTTTGTTTTCCTTTTAAATATACGTGTTATTGAAACAAAATTCAGGTGGCTTTGAAAATCTAGGGACATTAAAACGTATTGGCAACCGTTTAACAGTCTTGCCAACAATTGGTTCGATAAAACAGTTTCCTATTTGAATTGTTTTTTAAAACCACACAATTTTTTCAGTTTGTTTTGTTTTTAAACTAGATAAAGTTACTAAACACGCGTGCCAACGTAAAAATACATATCCCTGACAATGTTTCCGATAAAGCAATTTCCTTTTCGAATGTCTCGAATCTTTTTTAACAACTATAGAATTTATTTGGATTTTCCAAAGCACGCACGAAAGGATATCCGGAAAATATATACATCGGGGATGGTTATCATGTCTTGTGGATAGACCAAGGGTCCTTACTTGTGTACAACCTTACTAACGAACGTTACGAAAGGATAACTATACCTTCGGGAAATTTCCGGAACAATACCTAGTCGGGGAAAGCACACACATAGATATAGTCTGATGTATCTATATATATATTTTTGGTATTCTCTCTCTTTATACCATGGTCCATATCGTTTATGTATTTTACAGCACCCTTGTCATTAGGTATTTTCACGTATATGGTACGAGTCAACACCATACCGCCCCCATAACATGTGTATGATCTCCTTAGGGCTTTTATGCCCAAAAAGGTATTACACACTTGATAATTAAAGCATCAAATAATTAATAACGAGAAAAAATTCGTATTAGAGAAGGTTGTTGAAAATATGCAGTTGTAAGCATATATTTTAACATAAAAATATGTACAAAGATATATAATTCTACTCCATTTCCTGTGATATTAAATCACACTAGTGTATGGTGTGTTTTTTTCGTAGTAATTATATGCATTTCACTTTAAAACCATTATAATGATGAATATTATTATTTCACATGCATTCAACTAATAAATCATTTGAATGAAAAATTTATTAAACTGGAAATGAACACATGACTATGTTTGTATTATTATTTCCGAATTTCTATAATTAGTGGTAATTGTTACACACACTAGATGTGACGTAATTAACCACAAAATGCAGCCAATTAACCACAGTTAGGTGTGCATGTGGAAATGATAGTAAAATTCATCCAAATTATTACACAGTTTAACACATTATGTTAATTAGGTCGTGCTTTTTTATTACCCCAATTTCCTAGTTTTTAAATAACTTCTAGTTAAAACTATTCTAAACAAAGATTTATAAGTGGCTGGACAATTTCGCAACAGCTGCAAGCGCCACCAATGGTGAATAAAAAAATTACTTGAGGATTTTATTAATACAGTATGAAATTTTGTATTTTTCTTTAAAAAAACTACTTCAATTTGTTAAAACGGACTTAAATAATCTCGCATACAAAATTTGACAAAATTCCATAATTTTTGTAAACTGTCATATAGAATTATAGATTATGTATTAAAAATCCTCAAGTTTTGTAAATGTAGAGGGCGCGTAAGTCCAAGTTTATATATTATTAGCATTTTCTAAATAAAATTCCAATGCACGTTTTTTTAAGAAATATTTACTGTCACAACAGTGTCATCCAATTTCACACTTATAGTAACGTGGAAAATCTCTTTTTTTCCTAAAATTGGGGGAAAAGATCATCGTATAAGGAAATAAGCTTTTGTTTTCATCATCAGTTCGACTCATCATCATGATTCGGTGGTGAAACATATAATAATTTGTCAGAAAGTTGACAGAAACAGACAATATGTACAATGTTTTATGATAAATTATACCTATATCAAGATGATGAAACAATTTAATGGTATTTCCAATACAATATACATTAAATTTAACTTGTAGGGTAAAGCTGGGGCGCTTTGGGAGGAATTGTGAGAAAATGGCTCAATTTTCTTTCTCCAAAATACAAAAAAAATATATGAAATGAATGAGATGTCAGCAAGAAAATTGTCCCCAAATGACGTATACAATAATTCTAGTTTATTATATGAAAAAAAAATGAAAAAACTGAAAATAGTTTCATTTTATGTTTATATCTTAAAACTTTGTTGTATAATAATAAAGCTGTGTTTTCATATAAAATGCACTACGGTTATTTGTATCTGTAATTTTCAATTGAAATGTTAATCATTCATTGAAAATAATCGTTCATTTGTCAAACTAATCCCCTTGGCAACGAAAAGTCACATTTGTCAACATGAAACTAAGTAAAATTATTTAGTAGGCTGTGGATTAAGTGTATACAAGTTTAATATACAAACTATATGGCATTAAATATAGCTTTCGGGTGATGAGTGTATAATAGTTTGCGGTCAAAAGTGCAATTATTTCAATGTCTCTTATAAAATTTAATATTAGGAAATCCTACTTAAGTAAATATTATAATTTCGACTTTATCTATCTTTATAAGTCTACAACTTTGTTGTACAAGTTTGTCACTTTTAACTTTATATCTTTATTACATTATAACATGTTGTGTTGTGTATTTATTTATTTTGCTCTTGTACAAATATTTGTACATTAAATATCAGTTTTGCTAGCCCCGAATTATTGATTCACCAAATCTAATTTTCAGCATAAATTTTTATGATAAAATATAACAATTGTTTGAAAAATTAATGCTATTTAACAGCTCAGTTGTTTTACGGCCGAAAAAGTCCTTTTCGTTCAATTTACGTGCGTGTATAAAAAAGGGCATAAAACAAACAACAAAAATGCAACAGTACCATTACAATTTATTACTAGTACAAAAAACACACTTAACTTAATTACTAGGTAAACTTACGAAAAAAAAATTAATGTTGAAAAGTGAAATGAAAATGAGTGAATCAGTCAACAAATAACATAACAAGACTAAATTTTTTGTCATTTTAAGAACTAGTAATAATGTGATGGATAATGTTCGTGTTTAATATGGCTGGAAGTTTTCGTGACTTGATTATGGCCATAATCGTAAACTGTTGTATCATGTTTTGAATCACCTAAATAGCCAGATATTGTACTAAAACCATAAGAGCCATCTTGATGTGCTTTCGCATGGGCTGCAAAATGGTCCGCTTTAGCCAATTGCACCTCAATCGTGTCTTCTGGACCAGTACTAAATCCGACAATTATTAATTTACGTCATTTTCATTTAAAATCCATACATACGTTTCATAATTGTAACCGGAAGTGGCTTTCACGTGCTCCAAAAGGTGTTGTCTTCGCGCTTCTTGCACCTCTGGCGTATCAATCGGTACACCATTCTTGTCCAAAATCGGTACATGCAGTGGTCCATGGTATTTTTGACCATCATCATCATGCTGGACAATATAATTAACGTTGCTGTCTTCAATTGGTGCATAATCCTTCCAAAAATTCTGTTGTTTGGCTTTGGCGTGTGCCAAAAGATGTTCATTTCTCGCTTGTTGCACCTCCAACGTGTCCTCTGGCACCCCATCTTTGGTAATAACCGGTACATGTTGTTCATATAGTGAAAAATCGCGCTTATAACGTTTGTTCGCTTGTGTAAAGGCTGCCAAATGGGCTTGTTTTGCTTGTTGGACTTCTGGTGTATCAACAGGTCCAACATTATTGAATCGATTTACGTACTGGTTGGCAACATTTTGGATTCCTTTGGAAAATTACGACCGAAAATAAACTAGAAACCGTTTGTTTTCTTAACTTACTACTGGAACGTTGATAATACCCATGTGGACGATATTGCCCATCATCGTTATCGTGCACACCCAAAGAATGGGCCTGTTGTAGTGCGGCTAAATGGCTGGCTTTGGCGGCGGCCACTTCCGGCGTGTCTTGGGGGATGCTGTTCGACGAGATCCAGAACGTTGGAGCCGGCTTATAGTACCTGATTAAATACAATGCGAAAAATTGCGGAAATTCGTTAATTGTCTGTGTACCTTTGTTCTTCAGGTGCTTCGTAAATGGGTTTTTTCGACGATTTGGCAGCCAAAGCGCCGGCCTTTGCCACCGCCTGATAATGTTGTGCTTTGGCAGCCTGCACTTCCGGCGTATCAATTGGTACGCCATCTTTTATCACTGGCACATGTTGATCGTAAATATTAGCTCCATTATTATTATTATACACATTATAACTGTACACAAAATGCAATAATGCACACAATACTACATGGATTTTCATTGTTAGACACAATAGACTGTTTTTTTATAGATTTCAACCTCCTAATTTAATTTTTAGGACTGTTGCAACTATACTGATTCGTAAAATTCGTTACGGGCTTCTTTTATATTGTAAATTTAATGAATAATTTATTATAAAAATATTTCTGTGTTAATTGGTGGTCGCTAAATAATTTTATATAAAAATTAGAAACCATAAACTGTGAAAACAATTTTAAGGAACCATTTTCACTTGAAGTTTTGTTAATGTTGTTTGTTGAATTCATGAACTTGACACATCTTTGAACGAAAATTACACAAGAAAGAAAATTTGCTTTCATTTAATTTTTTTTTTAAATAATACTTAATTGTAATTATTTTATCATATAAGTACACGTTTTTATGTAATTTTCGTAGACGGAAATAATTACAGTATAAATTTTTTCGTTCGTTAATTTACACTTAAATTTTGTAATGAGTTCTTAATTAAATTTGTCCTAATCACTGATTTAACAATAATTATTATATAACAAGTGTGGGGTAAATAGTTCGTGTGATGACGTTGTATGAGAAATTCCCCTGATGCATAATAATATGTTAAAATAAGTCTTATAGAAATATAGAATGTTGTTCTCTCTTCGTGGGTCATCAACATCACCATCTAACTATAGAACAACAATATTGCTTGGCTATTTTATATTCAAGGTTGCCAAACAAACGATTATGTATATTGAAACTAGTTTCCACGTAAAATGTGTGGATTTTGGGTGCGGTGGTGGCTGAAATTCTTTATTTATAAACCTATAGGTTGCAATTTGTCTTAATTTTGTCAATTGTTTTCACAATGACGAAGAAAAATTACGTGCAACGATAAAATATTCATCGAGATCCGCTGAATTCAAAACCGGTCGATAAAATTTTTAATTGATTGAATTTTATTTAAATTTAAATCTGAATTTTATCATTATAATGTCAATTTGCGTGCGTTTTTTTTGTATTTTATTTGTTCTGCGATTTAATTTCGCTGATAAGATCTTTTCTCTTTTATGGAATATAGCTGAGCTTTTTAATAAAAATGTAAAAAGTTTCTAGTTTTTCTTTATTATAAGTAGTTTGTTGTAAAACGAGTTTAAATTGCTCGCTAATTAAACTGTTGTAATATCGAGCAAAGGCCATTTGGAATTTTTTGTAAGAAAATACATAAAATCATCAGTAAATCCTCGTTTTTTACAACGAATGCGTGGCTTTTTGGCCAACATTAAAAATACAAATAAATTCGATGCTATCGTGTCTTCAGCAGACACAAAATAGAAAAACGATAAAGCTATTAAATGTCAATATAGCCAACATTATATCAATATATATACCTAGTTTGATGTATATTTAAAAGACCTACATTTGACAAGATGTAATACATTTACATGATAGATACATTTGCTTAATGCATTTCAATTTATCATCTCTTAACAGTATTAACAGCTTGTTTTTTAATAACATTTTTATTATTTACAGAAAATGGTTTTCCACAATGAAATGTGAATTCAGTAGGTGAGTTTTGCGTGATTTTTTTCAAATATAAAAGAGGGTAGATGATTATCAAACAAAATCACCTAGTACTAAAAAAAACGTACGTAATGTTTGTTTGCTTTTCACAACAAATAATTGCAATATACATAATAATTGCAAGACCTTGTAATTGTTTGAAATAATAATATTGAGGTTGTTTGGATCGTCTTGTAATTGACGAACGATGTAATCCAAGTTGGAAAACGTGAACTTGTTCCAAAAAGAACCGATTGTACGGTATTAGTTGAACTTTAAAAATCTCATCTTCGGTATACCGAAGAAGTCACGCTACACCTTTGTCCCCTTTCTCTCATTTCTGCACTGCCAACTTATTTGCTTGATAAATGGAAAAGTTTTATTAGTAAACTTGAGAATGTACGATTGATAATAGTCAACACCTCCTCCAAGTTGAGAAAAACACCCCTTTTTTGGACACAAACAATAAGATAATCGAAAATGAAAAAATAATCGCGTTTCGCCTTTTTTGTTTCGTGAAATAAAATGCTACTTAGAGACACGTTTTTAATTAAATGTCTGCCAATTGTTTGATAAAAGAACCAATCTATTTGCCATTAATTGAATCGAAGGTGTAATAAAATTCTCGTTTTTCTTTTTATTACAAAAACAACTTGCATCATAATTTATAGGTAAGTGAAATTTATATTCGATTACTTCCCGAATTAAAACTCTCACTTTATATGGTTTTATAATTGTAATTATTTATTAAATATTATATGTGTTTGTTTAACTTTTGAACTTAAATAACAGTCATTGAAATATTATACTCGGATATGTATATGTACTTTTGTATAATATTAAGTAATATTCTAAAATCTCTCTTGACAAATACATTTAAAGTTTATCTAAAGTTTTATATACATATATGATGATGATATAGAGTTGAATTTCATAAATTACTAACTTTCTAGTAGTTGCATTTGAAATTTTGAATTTATCATGTGGAGGAATGCGGGCCCTTACCAAAAAAAACGGTCGCAAACTTTTCTTTACGTCGATTTTCAAAGAACGTTGGAAGGGCTGTTTTATTTTAAAATTTAGGCACTAATAATGAGCTATTTTGGCAGTTATGTTCAATTTTGTTTGCAAATCCAATGAGGCTCTAGTTTTTGAAACGAATCTACCAAAAAAAACCTGTTTCTGATCTAATTTTTAACTCAAAATAAGAAAATAATGCTGATATGTAAAAATTCAAAAAAAATTGCAAGAAAAAAATTCCGAAAACTGTTTTACGTTAATTTTGAAAAAACGTTTCGTTTTATTCACTTTGGTTTATTTGTGGAAGACTCAAAATAGCAATTTTGTACTTTTTTTTTTAATTTAGACTCCAGTAAAGACAAAATTTGTTAGTAATCTAGTTTTTTGATCAGTTTTTGGTATTATTTTGTTTGTACGTATAAATCAAATGAGGGTCTAATTTTTGACTAATTCAACAAAAAAGATTTGATTTTTGATCTAATATTAACTTTAAGTAAAAAAATAATTCCACTGATGAATAAAAATTTAAAAAAATATACAAAAAAAAACGTAAAACTTTCTTTTACGTCAATTTTGAAAAAAAAATTCATTTGAAAGCACGTTATTCACTTCTGGATGAGAGAAAAGAACTATTTTGTTAGTTATTTTTAATTTTCAACACCAAACACAACTAGTTTTAACACTAAACTAGTTTTTTTGGTGCTATTTTTGAAATATTTTCGTTCGCAAATCAAAACACATTCTATTTTTACAAATTCATTATAGATAAATCTTACTAATTTAACCAAAACCAAAAACCACCTGTTTCTGATCTATTACAACAAAACCGACCCGCTGATATGTAAAAATTCATAAATTACAAACTTTCCCATGTACAATTTGAATTTATTCGAATATTTATATGCAAAATGCGGGCTTTTCAAAAAAAAACTTTTCTCCAACTTGAAAAAGAATTATTGAAACGTTTGTCTTTTTATTATTATTGCTTTATATATGAATATATTCAAATTTCACATCGACAAAGAAGAAAAAAGGGGTGTTGCTATAGGGACTTTAAGAAAAACGTTTCAAGAATTAGTTCAACTGTTGTTTTCAGGCCAAACATTAAACACAAGTTAAATTGTAATTTAGTACATAAATGGGAGAATTTCCTTTCCTAAATATCATTGCTGAACAAATATGAGAATTTGATATAACATATATATATATGTGTGTAAAGCGAACTTTATTAGATGAATTATTAGGCATTTGTTTGAAAACTTTGTTTGGTAATTTATTTCTTCTTATATAATAATAATTGAATGTTTTTCAACATACAAAAAAATAGCAA
Organism: Oryzaephilus surinamensis; assembly: GCA_004796505.1. Lineage (NCBI taxonomy): Eukaryota > Metazoa > Arthropoda > Insecta > Coleoptera > Silvanidae > Oryzaephilus > Oryzaephilus surinamensis. Next base: position 3,489 of record SSSI01008850.1, on the reverse strand, counting down.
ACATTGTAAAAATGCGCGAATATGAAAGAACCTCTTGAATAATACAAAATTTCTTCATTTGTGAATCAAAAGAGAGCAAATCAAGTGGAGTGTGTTCACGTATTTGCATTCGATTGTTGTTTTGCTTCAGTTTGAAAAAAAAAATTGAAAAAAAGGAAGGAAGGAAAATATTAAATGAATTCTGTAGGGAAATGATGGTAGATTTTTCTTTTGCCAGAATGATAGCTGTAATAAGGAAGGTCAATTAATACTTTGTCAATAAAATTGTTCTTTTCATTCTATAAAAAAACTTTTTTAGATCACAATTTTCATTTTATATAAATTTCTATGTAAATATATTAAAATTTCCATGTCGACATCATCATCACCTTTTAAATAACAATTATTGTTAACATGAATACGTTAAATGTTGAAATTTTAGTAGCTATACCACATTTAATTTTATTTGAATCAATTAGTAATTTCCTTGCATATTTGTTGCATAAATTTTAACCACCCATTATACTTAAATGTCATTAAATATTCATCTTTTTCTATTATTTTTGGTGTGGCATTAGCTTTCACTATTTCATTATACAATTCATAATGGAAATTAAACAATTATAGAAAAATTAAATAAATACGGGCTTAAAAATTATAAATATATATTGGGGGTAATTACAGATTGCTGTAATAAAAAAAAGTACCGGTACATTGTTACGAAACGCAGTAAGCAAATAAATGGCTATAAATAAAAAAGTAAACAATGTTCAATTACCCAAATCCCATTTGTAATTGTTTTTAAAAGCAATAGTTTAAAAAAACGGTTTTAAGCTTGTTGCTTTTTATTACAAACCTTTGACACTATATAGCTTGCCCGATAATCAATTATATCGAGTGGACATTTGTCAAAGTTATCGCCAGATGTCGAACTATTATACAGAAATATGATTTATATCAGTAATTTGAATTTAGTCTGATTAATAACTGTATTTATTCACAACTAACGACTATATAAATGTATTAACAGTAAATTCATTCCTAAATTGGGCGGTAAAAATTTTCAACATTTAATGGAAAAGCTTTGTCATTTGAATTAACATCAAGTGTGTACATTTAGGTTAAGATTCAAAGCTTGTTTTACACTAGAAAAAAGATATAAAAAACACTCCAGTTCGTTTTTCGAAGTTTTTTGTTGCAAATGAGTGGCGGTGTGTTTCTTTTATTCCAAAAAACGTTAACGTAAATGTCTTTGTGTGTTCGCGAACTGAGTAAATTTGTAAAACACACATAGAAAAAGATATTACATAACATTTGGATGATTGCATTTGTCGGTAGAATAAGCACAAATTGCACAAAGCTTTGCAAATCCTGAGTGAAATCAAATACCTCAATTCTTATAAATTTCGCGTTCAAAAAGAATGAATTGGAAATATATATTCATATCTGAATTAATTTTTACGTGGAAAAAAAATAATATTTTTTCGTTTGATGCATTATTCAAATTGATTTTGTCAAGGTGAAGCAATTTTGCAATAATAAAACGAATTCATTTGAATGCATTTTAAAAACGCGCTTATTTTTTATGTAAAATAATGTCAAATTCATTGTAAAACATATAAATAAGTATTTACATAACAATTTGGTGACATTTTCGAAAATGTCACCATATATATGCAATTTTGCTGAAAACTTTCCCCGGAAGGGGTTAATAATCAAAAGTTGTACGATTATAAGTTATGAGGGTGCTTTCTGGACGTGTCTAGTAAAATAATTAATGGTTGTCTTGTAATCTACTTTGATTTAAGACCACCCAAATTTTTTGCATGTTGTTTTTAAGGGCTAACTTAATTAACTTAAGAATAGCTAATTTAGTTCCGTTGTAAACATGCCACTATTATTGTAAAATGACTATAAATATAATAAACAATCCAATAAAATGTGTTTTTTCTTGTTTTGTCGTTTGTAAAAAAATTTTTATTGGAAACAACACGGCTGTGAGTGCGGTAAATGCGGTAATAATTTACATTTTGGTGGAAATTAAAAAATTTTACGAGCCTCCTTGATATTAAATTCAATTGTCAAAAAAACAACTCTAAATACAAATTTGATTTTTATAAATTGCCAAGTCTCATAAGTTATTCATGTAAAAAATAAATCAGCCACTATATGTAACATTAAAATTCAATCAAAATCTCAATGTCCGATGAAGGATGAAACAACAAAATGTGACGCAATAGAGTTTAAGTGGTCAATGAAAAGTTGGCTATGTATACGGTAATGGAAAACCGATAAAATCATGTATAATACAAAACAGGATTTGTTAGATGGCGTCACATTATGCACGTATAATTCGGCCGGTATTTTTATTGAAAAAAAATCTTTTCAACAATTGAAGCGTGTGTATAAGTATATGAAAATCGGTGTGTTTTCGTGCGGCACGCGCTTTTCACGCACCCTGCTGGAAAAAACTTATCATCTATGCAACTGGCAACCAGACTGAAATTTATCACTGGATGTCTTGAATGCCAATGGACCATATATACGGTCCCTTGATTGAATTATATTAAGATATATGACACGACTACTAGATAAATGTACGCATTTCGTGTACACAACAATTTGTCTACATCTGGTGCGTCCATTTTGTTGAAAATATAAATGTCAAAAATTCCCCCAGATGAATATAATTAAAAAAAACGATGCGCAATCTTTGGTGATTCATCGTTTGGAAAATATTTTTTTGTAACGCCGTTCTCAGTTGGTCTCATTACCAAACGATTTTTAGTCATTTTTACTCAAAAATCGTACAGTAATAGGGGTTATTACTGTACGATCGCAGTTATAAGAAAAAACAATGTTGGTACTTGACTAAACAAATTGCTGGTTGCTGGAATTCTAAAGTGTGTCAATCATGTGTCAATTTTGTTGTGGCGTCCATCTTATTAATGGCATAAACAATATTTTAATTCAACTTATTTTATAATAATACACGATACACTAAATAAATCAACAAAGAAATATGTCTTTAATTATTTAAAATTAAAGTTTATAGTGCAATTGTGGCAATTACTGACATTGACAGTATAATTGTCATGATTGACAGCGATCGTTGTTTCGTTACCAACCAAAAAAATATCCCTAAATTCGAGCAACCATTAATTTTATAATTAAAAAAAAATTAAATAAATTCGAATGTTTGTTACAAAAAATCTTGTGTTTTACTCGGGCGGAAAGATATTTGCAAAATCTCGGCTTCGCTCGTCTTTCAAAAACTCGACTGCGGCTCGTTTTTCAAAATATACTCGATTTTACAAATACTTTTTTTCCGCAATTGTATCACAAATAACTATTTTTTTCAAAGGCGAGATTTTGCAAATATCTTTCAGTCCCAGTAAATTGGCACACTATAGAATTACCCTGAATTCCAGCAACAAGCAATTTGTTTCAGAAGTACCAACATTGTTTTTTCTTATAACTGCGATTATACAGTAATAACCCTTAATTACC
>SSSI01008843.1:0-12225 GCA_004796505.1 Oryzaephilus surinamensis | reverse complement strand
TATTTTATGAGAAAATTACTTAAAAAAATGTCTCCGTGCAAAGCGGCTTTTATTGAGAATTTTATAGCATAGGTACTGAATATATTCTTACTGTGATTGTAACAAAATGTGTTGTTTTCATTTTAATCTGAATTTTTGCAAGATTCTTGCACAATTCTTGCATGATTTTTCGCAAGAACAAGAATATTGCAAATCAAAATCTTGTCTTGCCACTCAATGCAAGACAAGAAATTATAGACGATCTTGTCTTGTGTTTCTTGCGCAAGACAAGACAAGACCAAGAAATTTGCAAGAATCTCGTGAAACACTATGTGTAACACTTAAAATACTTAAAAAACGGTGTTTATTAATAGAACATTCAGTAAACTTTAGTTAATAAGGATTTTGCAAAGAAACTTTATGTAAGTTTATATTTTATAAGCAATTAAATAATGAAAATATTATAGAAAAATAGTAATGCATTCGGATTATTAGAACACTCGGTCGGTCTTGTTGTCTTTAATTCTCGCGAATAAAAATCATATATATATATATCATTTTAGCTTGGTTCTATAACATACTATTGTATTATTTGTACGGTACACCGTAAAATCATTATCAAAATTTTTAATGAAGTTTACAAATAAACGGGTATATCAATTTTCTTTAATTCATGGGGTAGACAGAATACAAATACGCACATCGGAAAGTATAAATACATAAAGTTGCAACAAGTTTTCCATCAAACAGATCTATTTTCAAGTTTTTGAATAAATTAGACCAATTGCCAACTAAACGTTTTCCAACTAAATACGAACCTTTGCTGAAGATAAACTGAATACGATAAACTAGACTGAAAACAAAATAAATTTCTCTCTGTAAGATATTCGGGAATAGTAAGTATATCGTACAGCAAGTGTTGCAAAATGAAAAATTCACACGAGAATGCAATGCTTTTGTGTATGCGACTGTGTAATGCGCGGCTATAACGCACGAGGGTTAATTGCATGCATTTCTATTATTGAAAGCTCAACGATAGCACCATTACATTCTACAAGTTACTTTCTGATTACCACAAAAACAATTTACTTTATCTTACAAAAGATATTCACAATGGTATAGATACAATTACCTTTACTATTTTATAAATTTCTAGAAGTAACTTTTTAAAATTATTAAAAATGTATTCTTAGTAGGTATTATGTAAGAATAAATTATTATTTACCTAGGCTCAGAAAATGTATAGGTACCTAACTTTTTAAGCAGTATTTATACGGTTTAAATTATAAATGTTGTACGAGTATAATATTATAATCAATTAATCACACTATATGTGTACAATAGTCACGCAGAAAGCGCAAAAGCAGTGCTTTTTTATAGAAAAGCGCGAGACAGTAGTGCAGTGGTGCATTCGACAACATCACTTTGGTTTAATTTTTCTCCAAATCATCGTTCGACATCTTAAATTTAGACAATGTTTGCTCTATGGATACCTAAATACTAGGATATGAAACGAACAGTTTAAAAATGAGACCAAACCATCAGATGTCGCAGCTGTTCTAAGCCAGTAGTTTTAGGCGGGACTTTCAATTTTCTTGGTGTCATTTGGATCAATATCACTGACATTAGTAAAAACGCTATGTTGTCACCATCACACCAATTAATGACACATTGAAAATTTAATTTGTTTATTATTTTTCAATATTAAATTTTTAAAAAGGTTTAAAAATCCCATAAAAATTCATTGAACCAAGAATTTAATATCTTTTGTAAATTGAATACGTTTTAAACGACAAGACTTATCTGCCTTAGAACACATTCGCCACCTAGTGGCCGTTTTAAATGTCCCACTTTTAAAGCGATAAAACGCCTTCGCTTCATATCCTAGTATTTAGGTATCCATATTTTGCTCTAATTAAAACATTCGAAAACTTTAATGAGCTTCCAGAGCTCTCTAGAGTTATTCAAATCAACCCAGTAAAGACTGCACACTTTATAAATTAATCTAATTCGCGATTATACTTAACGACTGCGACTCCTAGCGGATATTTATGAATTAGAGGAAGCGGTTGTTTTTTCTAGGTTATTCACTGATTATATATGTAAAACTGTAATACAAGCAGAAAACAAGTGTAAAACTCATAAAAATATTATTGTTCGTATGATAAATAAAGAAAAATAAGGAAATTAATAAGCTTTGATTGTTAATAATATATTAAATTTGGCTTTATAATGCATTCTAGAATCTAGATCATAATTTGTTTGATGTTTGGTCGTAATTCCTCAGCAAAGAGAAATAAAAATGTATATTTCCATCAATTTTCCAAAACCGACATCCGAACATTATGCTTACACAAAATAAATTAGTCACATTGAACAAATTAATAGAAGAAAAGCGTGAATACTAGCTAAAGGTAAACATTGGTAAACCCGTTACTAAAGAAATGACAGTTTTTTCAATATACTTTGAAAAAACTTTTTTGCGACGATTTGCCTGCAACCTGCAAGCAAAAGGTAAATCTAAAATCATTTAATATATATGATCATATTGTAAAAATTATAATACAAATCTGTATATAATAATAATATAAAATATACATATATATATATATATCTCATAATTACATAAATAGAAATGCACAATGTTTATTTAATTATTAATAATCATAACTTATTAAATTTCCTTAAAGTCCATCCATTTAGGGATGAAAAAAATATGATTGGTCAGCTTCTACGTGATTTTATTTTTGAAATTTTATTGATCGAAACCAAGGTTATAAGGTGACAAATGTAACAATTATTGGATAATTTTAAAAAACGTCATAATTCAAGATGGACGATTTTTCATCCCTATCTAAATTCAGTATAGTTTTCTTTATTTATCACGCGAACAATAATATTTTATGAGTTTTACACTTGTTTTCAGCTTGTATTACAGTTTTACATAGTTATAATACATATGTATATTTTTATCATTTTTATGAAATATACCTGATGAGAATTATTGGAGTTAAATATTAGTATAGGCCATAAAATTAATTTATCTTGCAAAGAACTATAAATTAAAATATAAATTCGAATCAGCATGGCATTTTAAATACTATTTGTGACACAGTAGGTTTATTGAAGGAGGCTGGCAAACCCATTAAGCTCTTTAAATAGTCTATCTTCTAACTCTTTTATGTAATAATGTGAGAAAAACTACGTATATAATAATACAAATATTTATGTACGGCATACATGCATACATGAATATCTACAGTTTAAAATGTTTTAAGATTTATGAAATATGTGTTATTCACAAAAAGATATGTTTCAAATAGCATTTCTATATAAAACTAAAATTTTCAAACTACTGCATTCAAAACTTGCATTAGAGTTTTATATCAAATACTCTTAAAGATAGATACATAAAATTTACTAAAGAGAGTACTGAAAATATTAAGTGAATAGAAGCAGGAAGTAAGTAAAGTGTAATATTGTATGAGTTCAGGGTAGACGTCTTTCTGATTGCAGTCGATAGAACTCGTGCTCCGCATTTCTACCGAACTTAACATAATATCGTATACAAAATATGTCTGCAAACTTGCTAGTGTATGAACAAGCTCTTCCTGTATGTGTTCCGCGATTTTCATGAATAATGCAATAATAGATAAAGAGATATTGATGAAACATTAAACAACCCCACTAGACTACAATTAGTGGCGAGTATGAAGAAACTATAAAAGTATCTAATTTTTGTTACGTTATTAGGAACGCATTTGAAATTATTGTAATGAATTATTTATATTATGAATTAAGATTATATTTAAGATTACTTATAACGTATGAATTAATTAGGTACATACATGTAATGTATGATGGCAACACAATAATTCTAATGAATGCCTTTTTGCAATATTACAATTGAAGTTATGCTTTATAACGAATTCATTAAAATCAGACAACTATAATTTTTAGATTTATTCTAAGAATTTAAATAACGTATGTTTACCCCTTTTAGAAAATAATAAGCATCATATCTATATCTATTTGTAAGATCCATTTCAACTACATACTATATCACTGATTGGAATTTTGTAAAAAATTCTTGTTGAACTAGTAGGTAATTTTTAATATAAATTATTTGTCTTAAGTATTAGCAGTAAATTGTTCAATTGGAAACGATTGGAACTTAACGATGAACGTTGTTGAAGGTATTATTGCAATCATATTGCATATATTGCAATAATCTTAACTGAAAGAATGTTGTCGATTGATGTATCTTTATTGTTTATTCCTACATGTCGCATAAAACTGAGAATTTCTTGAAAAGACTACAGGGCATTTCATATAATGTACTAATATTGTGAAGATACTAAAAACAACTTCTTTCGGAACTAGGAAAAAATCTATCAATAAACTGAAATAATTTCTTCCAGCACAAATTCAATCTAATTTCAACTTTATGTTTCGTTTGTATTAGGTTATGTTTGTTTCTAAACCGTTAGAGATATGAAAATAAAAATATTTATATTTGTTATAAGAAAATAATTATATTCTTCTGTACATTTATAATATTTATACTCGTATATTAAATATTTGGTGCGCCATTCCCGGTTTAAAAGCCTTTGAAATTTCGATATCTCGTGAACAGAATACGAGCAAAAGTCGAGAAAAACAGACAAAACATTTTCAAATGACACTGATCAATTGCACTCGGTTTTACATGTTAAAAAATATACTAGAGATTATATGAAGTGAAAGTGCATTTTTAATATGTATATATAATTTTAATTAATATATTTTTATTCCATTTTTTCTTAAAAACTCTATCTACGTATTTCGAATATACTATATATGTATACATATGTTCTTACCTTATAACCAAGAAATGGGCCTAACTGTTTCTCCTGAAACAAAAATGGCAGTTAATAACAGATGATTAGTACATATAGTAACAATGATGTAAACTTATCAAGATTCAAGAGGAATGTGTGTATTGAATAATTTTCTAGACGAGAAGATTTTGTGAATCAGAGCGAAGTGTGTCCGCGGATAGGTGAAACGACTCTTGTAAATGACCAAAAATTTTTGAATTGGAAGTTCATCTTCTAGGATTAGGTCGTTCTTGCCTATCAATTAATTTGTGACTTAATTTTAATTTAGAAATATCACATACATAGAGAAATTTTAAAATAGAGAAAAGGGCCTTTTTTACAAGATATTGCAAAATGTTGTACAAAACTGAATACAGAATACATACATACATATATATCTTTATTTTTATATTAATTGGCCAAATTCGATTTTTTGTCAATTTTCAAGATTTATAGTGTTTTTTAAATTACAACAGAATAATATTAAGAAGAGTTGATTAGAATTTAATACTGTGAATAAATATACTAAAACTTAAGCCACAAATTTAGATTTTAGATTTTTTGAAAAAAAAAATAATTAAAGAAATTTGTATTATTATATAGTAACGGAATATAACAAAAAAGTATCAATAAAGATAAAGAATAAAATGTAACTAATTTTTTGCCATATTTTGCAAAAAAGGTGCTTTTCTCTATGTTAAAATTAGTTTTTACTTTCTTTGAATTTACCAAGGCATATGTGATTTTTTAAATTAAAATTATGTCACAAATTAATTGCTAACAAGGCAGGACCTAATCCCAGAAGACGAATTTCCAATTCAAAAATTTTTGGTCATTTACAAGAGTCGTTTTACTTAACACGCTGGGACACTGTATAATACCTATATTGTATCGTTCACAAAACCATTTGAAATCTCCTTAGCACCAGTTAACTAATAGCTGTAGCTCCTAATGGTCGTCTCCTGCCATTCGATGTAGTGTGCAAACCTCCCATGGGTAAGGCAGTTTGTCAAGAGTTTCTCGTTGGAACGACATGACCTGGAAAGTGTTATATGGATAGTGCAAGAAACGAATTAGGAAAAGCGACAAAAAATACAACATTTGGGCATGTGTTCGTTTGGATCATGTTCTTCTAATTTGAAAATACGAAAAAATATTCGTATATAAAACAAAAACAATATGGTTTTGTGACAACAATCCCGTTGTTGGTAACAATTTTGTCATACAGTAAATATACACATAGCCATGTATATATATGACTGAGATATTAATCACGTGCATTTTGTTGTCTAAGTTAATAGATACATATTAGTATTAGGTACATACATTTTGAATGAAATTTACATTTGCGTAAAGCAAAATTGGGTTTTGGGTAATTTTCCTAGAATGACAATCGTTCTTTTTCTGTATATAGTTAAAAATAGAAATTAAATGAACAAAAGGATTCACAAAGATCTGTGCTGAATAAACGCACTGTTTCTCATTTTACTAATTATCTACTTAGTTTTCGTTGTAAGATAAGACAATGGAAATTAAATTTCATACTTATGACTCTAAAAGACATCTTTAAAATTATCCGTTAATTATAGCAGTTAAATTATAGATATAATTATGAATGGGTCTCGTTACTTCTTATAGCGTCTGGTATTATTCATTTTAATAATTCTTTCTTAAAAACTCTCACCAAAATTTTATTTTTATTACGTCCTTTTTAATAACATAAATATTTACTAGTAGGGAACAAAACAAAACGAAATAAATTCAATTTTTACTGTTAACATAATAAAAATATTATAAATATATACATATTATACCTATATAAATTGTTACTTATCAAGTATCAGGTTTTTTTTCCAACCAGAGGCAATTTCTAATAATATGTGTATTACTACTTTGAAGTACTTTGCATGCGCATTAATTAAAGGTTCGTTCGGACAAAGCTGTTTATCGTTTACAAACGATACGACTCATGCGCATTGGAAAAAAACCGTTCGGTCTGACTTTCTGATGGATATGTGGACTATTTATCAGTTGTTCGGACAAACTGTGAAATAATTTTTGTATAGTTAGCTGATAGCAATTTGGTATTTAGCAAGTACAATTGATCAGGGACATGCGCAGAATAAACCATGAATAAATTTAGGAAATATTTGACAATTTAAAAGTTTTTTCATTATGCAGTTACAATAATATTTATTATTGTTACTTGTTTCTTATAAAATCTATTAGTAATTATATTTCCTACCTTCTACTCCTATTTGTTTTCCACTTTCATCAACAAACGTTATGTTCATTTTTTATGAAATTTTTAGAAATAACTTGGAACAATGACATTTCAATTTCACCAGAAAAGCGTTTGGTTATGTATATAATACCAACAACAAAGCGTAAAATTTATGGCAAAATTCAAATTAAAAATTTAGCAAAATAACTATCATAAAAGTATTCGTACATATTCTTTTTGTAGGTATTCAGTTTAAACATAGTACACGTTCGACGTCTGCGCAATAAGGATCTGACAACCTATCCATTGGATAGTCCACTAATGGCTTGTCCGAACAAACCTTAAATATCGTGCTAAAATATGCTAATGCGCATGCGTTACAGTAATAATAATGGAAACTACTGCTGCTTGGGTAAGGCCGATCAATTCAGTTTTATTAATTACGTATTATTTCCTCCTGTGTTCGTATGTAATTTTATAATACCTATATTTTAATTTTCTAATTTCAATACTTCTGAAAAAATAGCTATTTTTATTACCAGGAATAACATTTTGCCTTTGTCCCGTTGTTTTAAATTGACCTAGGGTCTCGTCAAACAATATCTAATCCCAGCATTAAAAACACTTTCGCGGCTACACCAGTTTAAATATGTATACTCCTAATATTTTTCAAAATTTGAATACTCCTGCTCTACTTAGCCTCCATATTATAGAGTATAGACATAAGAAAACTTTTATTAAACAATAACAAAGTAAAACCAGCCACCCGGGGGAACCCGGAACTACATATTTTGTTTGAGAACGTGTTGAATTTGTCATAGGTAAACTAAGGTAGTCCTAGGTAAACATAGGTATAGTCCTAGAAAAACTAGGTAGTCCTACGTAAACCTAGTAGTAGGTAGTGGAACTTTGTCTAGGTTTATATTGCTCTTTTAACATTCTATTAAAAAATTTAAGACTAATATTGTCAAAAGTATTTAAATTAAGATGAATACGTAATTTAACATTTGCCACAAACAAAATTTGGGATGATAAACCATTTGTATCATTACGAAACTTGCATTATTTGATTTGAGGATATTTTATATTAAATTTTTTTGTATTAACATATTTTTTCGTAATAAAAATATAAACCAATCTCCTTTGGATTTTTTGTATATCGTATTGTGAGGCACTGTGCACTGCATAAAATGCCCCAGATTGTCATAATGAATTAAAACAGTCCAGCAAGATTTTTTTCGAAATACGAAATATTACGAATGTGATATTATTGGTGCCATAGTGTTAAAATTTAATCACCCTGTATATGTTCAATACATAACTTAAGAGAATCAACCTGCAAATCGACTTTATCTGTATATGCACGGAGCAAATCACAAAAATAATTCGATTCCCTTACTGCATACGTATATAGATATACATTAAATACTTCTAAGGCGCGTTAATTAATAAAAAAGAAGGAACTTTCAAAATTATTGAAATGGTTTAATTATGTTTTCTATAATTAAGTACTTAAATTATGAGTTGATTTAGAATGTTTAAAGCCATATAACAGATTTACAAATGCTAGTGTCAGAATTTCATAAGTGGAATTCTCATGAAACTTTAGAAAACCCAGAGAAATTACTCCGAAGTGACATATTAGAATTAATTCACTGTCAGTCAACATAAGAATTATTAAAACAATTCTAGCTAAGTACTGCAGAAACAAGCATCTTCCATTGTCAAATATGTTTGTTAAAAGTTACTGTTCCATGAAAGTGTAAGTTGGAAACAAAGACATTAATCCAAACCACAATATACCCGCAAATGCCATATATAATGTTCCAGTTTGGAAGTAATCTGTTACGATGAAGGCATTCTCTAAAGTCAAGGTAGATAAGATCAGCAAGGATTGATAAATATAATGGCTATATCTTGACCATTTGTAACAATTTATAGACATATCAATGCAATGCGATTTCGTTAATAAATTATTGTTTTTTTTTTGTCGGTTTATACACTTTCAAAACGATAACGTTAGAAATTTGTACGGCCAAAATGCAATGAAAACAGTCAGCATATAAAGTCCAAGATAAAAAATTTTAAATTAAAAAAAAATCATGTTTCATATTTGATGAATAGATGAACTAAGCAATTCAATATCCCAACATGCACCTAATTACGAAATATATATTTCTTAGTCAGCTTTAAGACTATATTTACATAATTTGTATCTATTCATACAATTTGAATTGAAATAAATACAAGCCGAAATTGCATTGTTGAATACCACAAGATAATTAATTCGTATGAATAAGATTAATAGATCTAAACAAAGATATTTACTGAATCTTAATTAAACTGTACTGTCTGCCTCTATACATACACACATGTATACATATAAACAGTGTTTTAGACTTAAGCCCAGCAAACAAGCTTTCATCAAGACATACAAGACAACCGGGAAACATTATATTAAACCTTGCCAAGCTTCTTTACAACATTGTTTGCTGGTGTATTTGTGTTTGTGCATGTAAAGGTTGATTGTGTATTTGTGTACTACGTGACATTCACATGTGTTTCTCCTTTGCACGTATTGGCGTGTATTATCATCTAACACTGACACATGAAGTTTCTTTAGTGTGAAGAGGTAAGTGAATTTTCATATCTTCCTATATAAAACTTTAACTTAGGTAAATAGATGTGAGGAACATGCTAACTCAAAATTATATTAATTAATAAATTAATAGGTATACCTACAGTTATATTATAATCTACTACGTGTTTTGGATTTGTGAAAGATCTGGGCATAGTAAAGCAAAAGTATTTGAGGAAAAGTTGAAACTGTAGTTATTCAATAACCTGTTATTAGTGCAAAATAAAAATAGTTAAGTAAATTTTATAAATAGGTTTTACTATTAGAAGTCTATATAAAAAATTATAGTTGCTGCCATTGTAAATATAGTCTGAAAGTTTATATGCGTACGTAATAAACTTTTTAAAATAGCAAATGTCGGCAAAAAATAAAATTTAACCCTTGCCACCTAGAGAAATTTATATTTTACTTTATTTGTGACATTTTACTTAATAGAATCTATCACGTATCTAGCTTTTTTAATTTTTCAGAGTTTTGTGAACTATATTATGTGTAGTGGGAGATGTTGTGTTGATGGTGATTTGGTGATGATTTGTTGCTGATTGTATATATGTTGTTGTTACACTTATTGGTAACACCTTCATTTCGAACGAAATTAAGAGGTTCGTTGCTGGTTGCACGTGCCCATGGATTACAACACTTTTAATCGTAGATGATAGTTTATTTTAAATAGTTATTAAACGTATTACAACTTGCTTGTGGTTTTTACTTATAATTAACAAATAATTAATTGACAAATATAGTCTAAGAAGTATATTCTATGGCAGACTGACGTGTACTGTAGCATAAATGGCTAACTAGCCTAAAAACTAAACTCTCCGGCCTTTTTATGAACACAAGTTTTTAAAATACGAAAGGTTTGTCCTTCGAAAGGTAAGTTAACGGAACCCTTAAAAAGACGATTTCTCTTTACGCTCATAAAATAATTTAAAAACCCGAGATACCGAAATGTGACATTGAAAATAGCAAAATGTTTAAAACGGCAAATTCGAAGTAAATATTGTAGGTAAAACTTTCTAATTCTGGAAATCGTTTCTTAACGGTTTTTTAACAATAAATTCCTAAAACTAATATAACTATTTATGGGGGTTGAGCCCATTACATATGTTGTAGTCCCAATAGAAAAATCCGCATCTTTACAAAAAGTCTAACCACATTTCAATGTGGCCACAGCATTGTAAAATGTCTAAGTGCACAGTATTATTTTACAATCGGACTAAAATATTCAGACACTTTCTAAGTGACTAATAATTTTTCTGCCGTATTGTCAAGTGGTTAGTGTATGAAATTATAAATCTTTTATTATGTTTGAGGTTATATTGTTTGATTTAATATGAATTATTATAGGTATAGGTAATTAATAGGTATGAGATTTAAATAAGACAAATATGTATTTTTTAAAGCATTACGAGTATATGTACATATTATATTATAAAAAATATAAATACCTCTAAGACACTCTGTTAAATAAAATAGAGCATTAGGTTAGGTTAGCTTAGGTTGAGTTAGATTAGGATTAGGACATAATGAAGCCAAACAATCAACTTAAATACATGGGCATCTACTATGATAAAAACGCTACAATGAGAGGACATGTAAAAATAATTAAAGAAAAACCCACAAAAATTGTAACACAACTCGCAAGATTAATGCCAAATATAAAAGGACCAACAACCAAAAAACGGAAACTACTTGCACACGTCGTAAACTCTATAATACTATACGGCACCCCAGCGTGGTCACACGTACTGAGGTACAAGAAATACGAACAAATCCTGGAATCTATAAACAGAAAAATGGCAATTAGAATAAGCTGTGCATACTGCACCGTAGATACATTATCCATACTTACCATTGCGGGGACCGCCCCCATCACACTACAAATAGAGGAAAGAAACAATATATACAATAAACAGAACAAGCAGGAAGCAAAAAACAGAACAATAAGAAAATGGCAGGAGAGATGGGATAGGCATAGCAGTTGGACAAAGACATTTATTAAAGACGTAGAACAGTGGAAGGATAGAAGATGGGGACAATTAAGCTACCATTTAACACAAATACTTACCGGTCACGGAGTATTCAGTCACTACCTGAAAAGAATTGGTAAAACAGAAAGCGACAAGTGTTGGTATTGTGAACAAACAGATACGGCTAACCATACCCTATTTGAATGTCAAAGGTGGGAAGATGATAGGCTGAAGGCCAAGAAAAAACTAGGGAAAGAAATTACTCCATACAATATAGCGAAAGTTATGTTAGAAAATGAAGCAGGATGGAACGCGGTTAATGAGCTGGCTACAAAAATCATGAAAACGAAGGCAGAAAAAGAAAGGAACTTGAAGAATTAGAGGAGGCCCGAGTCTGAAGTAATGCCAAAAGGCGGTTGCCAGACTCATATGAGGGCAGAAACTGTGGAGTTTTTAGTGGGTAGGCCTATCACTAGGATAGGAGAGTCCCACACTACCATGTATAACTCATGGTGTGCTTAACGCATTTCCTCCACATAAAAAAAAAGAACCCTA
>SSSI01008839.1:0-11134 GCA_004796505.1 Oryzaephilus surinamensis | reverse complement strand
ACAGTATTTGCGTATTTCCTTGGTTCTTATTAGAGTCATTAAATATTATTTAAAAGAAAAATAATATTTTTGAATTGAAGTAATTTCTTTTCGGAAAATAGCACAATGTACAAAAAACATTTGCAAATTTTTTATTTTGAATCTCTTAATTAAATAGAATTTTTAAAAGTTTCCTTATTCGCATTTTCAATAAGCTGATCGAGTCATTTATTAACAAAAATTCAAAAAGAGGATGTGACATCACTGACATCACCCCCAACAAAAATAAGTCATATTTGGAGGGCGGTCAAATATAATCAAAATGAATATAAATAGTCCATCATTGAATTTATACATTTGTACTACGCTTAGATCACATAAGTGAATTAATTTCCAGGATATTTTAAAAACAATTGAGAAATTACCAGTTATTTGAAATTCGATTTATTGACGACACGTGTTAAGTTTTTCGCAATTTTCTTAAAAACGACTCATTTAAACAGAAAATTTGAAGAGACAAAAGTTTCCTTATTACATTTTCTATTAAATAGGATATTTTAAATAATACATTAACAGGTAAAAACAAAAAGTTCTGGTGGTATGTTTCCACCCCATCATTAAAAAACATAGTTAGAGGCCGTCATTTTCGTTCAAATTTAGTACAAAGACGTGGCCTAATAAATAATATTTTTGTGTGAAATTTCATTTTAATATCTCTACTATTTCCTGAAACATTCAAATAAAACCTGGTTTTACATAAAACTTTAACACCCTGTATCTCAAAAACCAAGCAATTTCGGGCAAGTGTTTATATTGTGAACTTTTTTTCTTAAAATGTACTTAGGGATAACCCATTAAGGTTTGTGCACGTTATTCTGGAACACCTTGTATAAAATCTAATTATTGGCACCTGTGTCAATATTCGACTTACTCGAATATTTATCATATTGCTCGTTATTGGCATGAAAAATATAACATTCAGCCTGATTCTATAAGAAAGTGATTAACAAAGATTTAAAATTTGTAATAACTGTTGTAATCACTATAGCAAATATTGCTAAAGTAAATAAATACAACTAAAGATGTTACCATTTTATAACTTACGCAATTTCTATGAAAAAAATTGAATATTTTTCTAAATGTCTTTAAAATTTAATCAATATTATTATTTCTCAGTTGTTAAACGATAATCACTTTCTTATAAAATCAGGCTGACTGTTAGACCTGATCTATGTATTCACCTTCTGATAAATTTATCCTGGACATAATTTCTATAAAAACAATTGTGTTAACAAATGAATACAAATGTATCGGAAGTTACAGGGAGGATACAATTATCACGAGGTAAATGGATCCGTCCTAAATATAATAAATAAAAACAAAGAAAGACATTTGTTTACATTTTTACTGCCAAAGAAAGGGTTTAGTACTGCCGAAATTGTTACAAGTGCTAGTAGTCAAATCTCTGAAAAAGATATTAAATCTTGGTTTTCAAAAGTAGAAAGTAATTTAAATGAAAAAGATTTTTATTCAATAATAGATAATCCAGCAAAAATTTTCAATGGGGATGAGACTGCTTATATGCTTTGTCCAAAACAAGCAAAGGTGGTGGCAAAAAAAAAGGTCGTAAAGATGTTTATGAGATTGATATTGTGCCCGCAAAATCGAATTTAACGGTGACTTTTTTCATTGTGTGCAATCTGCTGATGGTTCCACAACACCATAAATAATGTAATTGCAAGCGTATTTCATAAGAGTTTATTGGCTAAAAATGTAAAATTTCCAGGGACATTGTTTGTTGATGGTTACAAAACATACAGTCATGACATATCAATTAAGCGCAAGCTCTGCAGTAGCGTAAAAGTTATTCTTATAGCTTTATATCCAAATGCTACGAGAATTTTGCTACGAGCTGATGTTGCCGCCTTCAAACCACTTAAAAATGAATGAAAATGTGTTGTTTTAGGATGGAGTCGAAACAATCCCATGAAACAATTATCCAAATATGATTTTGCCTCACTGCTTGAAAAAGTTGCTCAAAAAAATTAAGCCCAGCACTATTTTAGAAATTATTTTAGAGCATGTGTGTTATTTTCTTGAAACTTTTCTGTTATAGACTTAAAAATATTTAGATAAAATTTCTGTAAATGATACTGAGCCGCCAGTTGAAATTAATGACGCTCGGAAGTAATTACGTATGACAAATTTTGCTCCGTAGTAGGAGATGAAACAATTCAGGAATTCAAAAACCAAAAAGATAGAAAGTTAGTAAAACAATATACTTTGTATGATGTCTGAAAATTATACAAAACTTCAGATCCGCCTATGATTCCACTTGGTAAAGAATTAAATCAGGGTGAAAATGCTATAAATGAGAAAAATAGGACTCAGAAAATACGAGGACAATCACCAAAAATTAATGTTTCCTGTATAGGTGCAAGAGTCATTAGATCGTGTACTAAATTTCAGATTGTTCTCGCAAGTTATTTGTTTACAACAGTGTTTTCAATAAACGCCTTATGTGTTTTTCGTAAAAACGGATTAACTTGAATATCTGCGGTGATAAAATTTTTAATTTTAAATAGGTTAAATGCTAAGGAAATTCATCCAAAGTGGACAAAAAGTCTACGGAGATTCTGCTTCTTCCAGTCAACCGTTAAAAAGTGGGCAGCGGAATTTAAACGTGGTCGCACCTAATTAGAAGATGACCCACGTGAAGGATGGCCAAAAAGAGCAACAACACCGGAAACCACTGAAAAAGTACATCATATAGTGTTGGACGATAGGCCAGTAAAGGTGAGTGATATAGTTGAGGCTGTAAGCCTACACCAAGAATTGGAGATGAGAAAGCTCTGCGCAAGATGGGTGCTGCATTTGCTGAATGCTGACCAAAAACCAATTCGCATACCACTCATTTTTCATTTACTCTAAATCTAAGGGCAATTCGGACACTTTAAAATTTTGATCTAAGTCGGTGCTTTTAGCTCTTAAAACTGAGTCTACCAAGAAGTTTTGTGCCGTCCTTTTATGTTTCTTTTCTTCTATCAATCTTAGTTTGTAAGGTTTTGCTTTAATTTGTGTTTTCAGAGGTAGTTTTTTTTAATCTAATTTATGCATAGTAAAAGTTGTTCTTTATTTTACGATCACTTTGCTACTACCCTTTTAAAGTAAGCAGTATATCTTTGCGTCCTCTTAAGTGTTTTTACCTGATTGATATAATATATCTTTACTTCTCTCTAACGTGTCCAATATCAATTATGTCAGATGACTCAATGACCAAATCTGGCAAACGTCCCGTTTGTAAATGCATTTTTAGTACCTATGCCGGTATGCGGCTTCATATGCGCGAAGCCCACGCTGACATTTACAATAATGAATATCGAGGGCCTTGACATCAACAAATATCTTCTTTCGAAAATACCTGACAGAACCCTTGATTCCCTCAAAGGGAGGAGACGACTCTCATCTTACAAATCCATTGTTAAACGTTTAGCAGCAGACATTGCTGAGGCAACAGACATATCCCTTTCTGATGTGTCTCACTCTGATTCAGAGTTATCTGTAATGATAAATTGTTTTCCTCAACAAATCTGCCTGTCGAAAACGAGAATATTAGCATCTTGGAAATCCAACGTAATATTAATGAGCGACTATCCTCGCAATCTATGAACAAACTTTTCGCCAGTGTCTCAAATTTTTTCCACTCTAATATTTCTGAGTCGAACTTTTAATCTCCAATTAACGAGATTCTATAAATAAAGGCCAAACGATTAGGCCATAAAGACTCCTTCACCAGGTCTAGAACTCTACGTACTGAATTACCTGTTAGTCAAGTATATTCTGATTGTCCATCTATGTCTCCCAAGCTGTCTGACGTTCATAAGGAGACTGTCTTCATTCGATAGTAATGAAATGACTCTATAGTGCAGCATATAGTTCATAATTACAAAGACCTTACCACCTCCATGATTTAAATCTTATAGCGTCTATAAATAATTTGTATAAACTCTAGACCATTGAAAACCTCAATCTGTGGGTAAAAGCAATCGCAGAAAAATTCATCAAAAATAGACCTGTTAATAATTCAATTAAACGACTTCCGATGGCCAAAATTAGCCAATTTATATTTTTAAAACAACTTACAAAGTATAGTGGAGGTTAAACCTCAAATAATAATTAATACTAATTTAATGCTAATTAAATTTCAAAACAGAATATTGCAATGTGATCAATACAGTAGGAATACAAGAAATTCTCATATGACGTACAATGAATAAGTTAAAGAGATCAAGAATATAATTAAAACATTAACAGATATTACATTTTTTTTTGATGTCAAGAATTGCCCATTGAGAATATGACGAAACTAGACTTTCAATAATAATATTATGTTTTCAATTTAATACTAAGCTAATCATGAAAGAGTGTAAAACATTTAGGACATTTTTTCAAATTTAAGTAACTTTTCTCCATTTTTTTCTACATGAACCAAAAAATCCAATGTATTAAATCAAGTAGGAGCCTCACGAATAGGATATCCAGTAGAGTTGGTGGAAAGCATAAAAAAATATAGGAGTATTTTTTTTATATTGATCACTTGAATAAGGAATAAGTTATAATAATGATAATGATTTTTTTTTCTGGAATTTTCTGTGAATTTTAAAACATTTAAACATTATAGCTGCATGACGAACATTTATCTTCTTATGAAAGAAATGAGGATATATCTGGTAATTCGCTACCTTCCAAGAGAATAATAATAATTAAAAAAAGCCCATCGACCAACAATGACGAGGGACTATCGTTTGAAAAATTATTGTTCAACAGCGATTAAAATCTTTTGAATAGTTGAACTACACAATATGAGATGTTTTTATTTATTAATAATGTCGCAATTGATTGATTGCTTACCAGAGTTGTACAAATTAATTTGTTTAATAGTTACTATACCCAACACAGTATCTGTAGAAAAAAATCTAGCTAAGGGCTTAATGAAAAATCATCAATTTTATGATGATGTTATTGATTTTTTTGTCCAAATAAAAGAACGTCGAATACACCTGAATTTTAAAAATTTGTGAATTTAGTTATTAAGACGTAATACTTACTGATCCACTCGTATATTGTTTTTGTTTATTTTAAGAACCCTTCTATTTTTTTATATAAAAATAATTGCAGCCCATTTAGGTTTTCGATTTGTGTTTCTTTTTGTCATAAATTAAAATTATATTTAGTAATTTTTTTGATACATTTATTTAGGTACTATTTTTTTTTTAATCTTAGGTGTAAACTTCTAGTTTTTGTTTTTAAAATAATTGCTTTGGACTTTAGAGTTTTTTACGCTAAATCAAAAAGGGTGATTCTAAACAACATGAACAAAAAAATTACATAGCCTTTTTCACTTTGTGAAGTAAAATATAGATATGGTATTCTGTATGATCTATTTTTGTCGGTTTCCCTTTCTTGACTAGTCGAGTACTTACATGTTTACGTGATTAATTTCCATAAATGTTTGATTTTTATTACGAAACTATCTACTAACTAATCTAATAGGAATCAAATACTTTTACAAAAACTCAACAAAAATTACAGTTATTAAAATTTTTTTAAATACAAATACAACATATCGTTTTATATTTTCCCTATATGTATATGATCATAGTTAGATACTGAGGGCCGATCTATTCACCTCCTGATAATTTTAGCCTCCCTATAACTTCCTTGGATACATTTGTTAACACAATTGTTTCTATAGAAATTATGTTCCGGATAAATTTATCAGGAGGTGAATAGATCGGGCCTGAATAATAAAAATAAAACCCATCGTTCATCGTAATTTATAAATTTTCTTTTCATATATCGTGTCCTGAATTACTTCCGAGCAACATACATAATATAAATACTAATTAATTTTAGGAAATTGAATTAAAAAATTGTATGGTTTTTCAGCTTTTATAATCTCTTTTATTAGTGCTTCTATCCTACAACATATGATTTTAGGACCATAAATAATAGAACAAAATCGGGTGACTTTTCCAATTATACATGAATAAATTATTGAATGATTTCAAATAAAATCAAAACGTGAATAACCATTTTTGTCAAATATTAAATATAATACTGGTAACACGGCGTCATACTGTCTGCGTCTACAACTAAAGAGGAATTTTAATACGGAGGTCGTCCACACTACTCGGGATGACATAATGTATGAATACCTACTCAAACTCAACTTCATTGTACAAATATCTTGTTGATATTTAGAGAGAATATCAATATGTTTATGTAAAAACAAGTATTTGTATTGCGTTTAAACACAATTTTATTTTTAACAAACACCATATGGTTTTACTACACTTTATAATTTTAAATTAACTATGAAATTTATTTTTCTTAGAATATTTAACAAATTTATTGCTTTAATTATAATTAAGAAAATTCTTTTTCCGAGGAAATACACTTTTGCTGTTAATGGACATTAATGGCCCTTAATAAGAAGAGGCAGTGAAATAGTTTAGGTGCAAGTTCTTAAATTTTGAATATTTAATTACTTGTTTGGTATTTTAATGATATCATTAAAAAGTGAATTATGTAGTCTGTAGGTCAAAGTTTTAAAAGATTCCCAAATACATATAAATATTTTCAAAAAGAATAATTATGTCAAAGAGTGAACGAAAAAAATACTAGAATCAAGATATTTATTTAATAATCAAGAATCAACTTCTTATTTCACACTGTGAAGTAATAAGCTTAAAACAAATAAATATAATTATTTATTTGTAATGCATAAATAATTTACAATATTACAACAGGTGTTTTGTTTAAATAATAACCTTGGTATTTTATTTATTGTTAAAATAATTTATGTTAATCTTGTTACAATGGCATCTTAAATAACCTTCCAAAAATAACTATAAATACTAATTGTGTTCATCTAAATTTTTAACTATGTATTTAATAATTATTCTCTTTACAGGTTTAAAATAATTGTTACGATACTGAATTAATCTAGAAACAAAACTGAATTAATTTGAAGCCATTTTATATAATTTATTGATATATAAATGATATAATTGTATGACTATGCATGAAAGAATATGTGTTTTTTTTAATTAATTTAAGCATTTTAATCTTTAAAGGATGATCATTTCTCCTTCTAATATAATTTCTTTGTATTCATTTCGGCACATTTATTAACACAATTGTTTCTGTAGAAAATTAGACTCAGAATAAATTTACCACAAGATGAAAAGATTGGTTCTAAATATTATAGAACCAAATTTTGGTAGATATTTTTCTTTAATTTTATAAGTAAAAAATTTATATTTATTGATGAGTTCCAGGAGAAATTTTAAATAAACATTTACAATAAATTGCAATGAAATATCTTCCACTAAGCAATATTTTTTAAAACTATATATGTATGTATATGTGAAATATTTATGTATATGTACATATGCAAGTTGATAAACACTTATAGGAAAAATTTCCGCACAGTGACATTAATATCCGAGGAGAGGACACATGTCTACACAATCCAACCAAACTGGTTACAAAACAGCTGCAGGGCTCAAATGCCAGCCGTACTCTACACTACTATGTGACTTCTAAATCTTGCCGATCGAAATATATTGTAAAATTTTATTCTGTCGCTGCATCTGAATCTTATATGTATATATATATATATATATATATGTACACATGAAGGAATTTATTTTTTTATTAATATTCAAACTAGAATTGAAATATTTATAATGATTCATTTTATTAGCAAAATAACTTGTTTCAAAGTATTATACTCAAGGATTAATTCTTGTTAGAAATGGATTAATAACATAATTCTTAATAACAAATATTTGGGATATGTGTTCAATAAAACAATAATATATGTATTTCAATGTAAGCTTCCGAATGGAGTAGATTTTTTTTAGAATAGTCTCCTTTCAATACTATGAGATATGGCAATATTTTGATAATTATTACGATGTAATTGAATTTGCGTACATTATAACTTCTTATAGTAAAAAACAATAAAATGCGTTTAAAGATATTAGAAAGACTTCAAAGTTACGCAAAATAAAAGCTGGGTTTACTTTACAGTAGTTAAGTGGATTTTGTTCTAGATAGTCGTAATAAATCTCGTAATAAATACATAAAATTCTTCTCACAATAATATAGAATTAGGACTTTTTTAATAGTTCACTACAATAATCCTAATAATATACATATACAATACTTAAACAAGGTGGTGTATTTTTATATCGCAACCGATTTTCTTTATACCTGGTAACACTTGTCCGGGCCCGTATTTGCCCAAATCAAGCCTATTAAAACATAAAATTCATATTTCATGCTTGATATTTAAAATGCTACCATTTTTATTTATGACACAATAAACGAAATAATACTGTACGGCCAAACACTAGCAAAAAGTTCTTTAGTATACGTGAAACTAAAAATTTCTGATTACTCCAAACAAAAGATATTCACACAATTCAACCAGTTTATGAAAAACAAGAATTACAAGTATCTCTATGTATAGTACCTAACACTTAGTGACGGTACTAATAAGTCGAAAATACTCTAAATAGTTATTTCCATAACGGTGACGTGAAGTGACTGTTTTTTATTTTTATAATATAAAACCAAGAGACTGACAGATAGTTATGATAGCATTATGGTTTTGATAAAAATAGGGGAACTGTATGTCTTAATGTCTGAAGTAAGGTAGTGACTTCACACACGATGGATTTATTTCACGCACTAAGGTGTGTTAGGTGTGGAACTGAATACACACATTAATAATGTAAAGTTACTGTCATCATTATTATGTTAGTTGTAGGAAAATATTTTTTTATATAATATTTTGAAACAATCTCTGTATATATACATACATATATATGCAAAAGTTATTATTTCTATATTATATATAGTTATTCATTTCATTTCACTTATAGCATAATTAAAATAATCCGGTAAACGGTAAATATCATATACTCAAAGTTAAATAGCTCTTATTATTGGTTTCCCAATAATTCATTCACATTAAACATAATATAAAAGCTTTAGAAAATTGCTACACAATCAGTTTCACCATTTGATAAGAGAATTAAAGTTATCAGATACTTACTACCTGCTTCAAAAATTGATTGAAAATATTTCCAATAACTTTAACTACAGTATTCATATGTGACAAAAGCTGCAGAGGTTTATGTACCACACTATAACATCAATTTTATTTTGTTCGAAGCAATAACACAATAATGTTAAACACATACTTATTAAATATTCCCTAATATGGCACCCGTGATATATGGCTAGTTTACACAATAGTCACATCACAAAAAATACTATAGCCGCATGAATCGTCGTTGAGATGTTGAGAATATATTTTAGTAAATAAGGAAACGAGCCTCCTACGCCTGCAGTCACTTTTATTAATATGGTCGGTAGATTACAATGTTTCTCACTTCACATATAATGGAATATGAAAGTCAAAAAAAAAAGACTATAAATGAATGCGTTTATCAAACTAATGTAGTAGGTAGAGCAATCGTTTCAATAAGACTGGACCAGACTGACTGTCGACTTGTTTCTCTACAATTGTGACACTTGAGTATTAAAATGGAATATTATATACTTATACGAAACGAAATCTGATTTCTTTTTCACAAATCACTGATTGTTAAACACCTATTATGGCTTAAGTACTTTAAGGAACTTAAAATGCAAATAATTTTGTTTATAAGTACAATGTGAGATGATGTGTACAACAGCACAGCACACGTTGTATAAAGAGAGAGGAATCAACATATATTATGAGTATTTAATATATTGTAGAAGAACATGGCGAAAACTGGAACTAGTTCAGTTATAAATATAAACGTACTAACGTATATTTAAAATAATTTATATATTATTAACATTCTCGTATTTACGATCGCCTCCTAAGATTCAAATGAACACGTTATTAATGAACTTCTTTTTATAATGCGAAAACTTTTTTAATTAAGACACTAATTCGAGTGAACTTTTTTGTATTATAGGGGTATCTCTTTCTTTATTTCTTTGTGATTGGAAGACCACAAATTTGTCAAGTTTTGTACAGTTTTTTTTATAACCCAGCAAATACCTATGGAAGCGTAGAAGGACTTAAAAAAATATATGCATATATCTAGAAATTTCAACTAAATAACTGGAAATTTTGACTTATTAAATTGAATGTTTTCTAGCTTTTAATGCCTATGCGGTGGTCAGTCAGTCTGTTTTGAAACATTATAGTAACAGATTGCACATTCAATGTGTACATTATTTACTTAAAATTTACGAGTATACAGGTTATTTTAATTAAATTTATAGACCGACAAAGTGAAAGTGATGAAATAAACGAAAGTACAAAATAATTGCATATACAAATATCTAATTAATCGTACACTACAGATATTTAGGCATATATCTACAAAACGTGGCAGATAAACAGGGCTATAACTTAAGTACATACATAGCTAACTATGCATATAACTATATTGCTAATCCGGAATTTTTTTTATAGATAAAATATGAAGATCTGCGGATATTTTTAAAAAACCGCGATATTCCAGATGAAGTCATTTTATTATAACTAACAGAAGATAAAGTGAGTACAGGTCGTTCCATCCTTGAAAAATATTAGGTTGTATGCGCACTGGTTCTTTTTGTTGATAATTATAATTTCAATAAATGTATAAGACGACATCTATGATTATAATTGTAAAGTAGTGTAGTGCTCATGCGCAATACAGGATGATTCTGAATTGCGTTCGGAAACGCTAAAAGCACATAGTTGACATAAAAATAAGCCGAAAAGGTTTATAAACATAGGGCAAATTCGGTACCCCTGAGGAGTTATGAGCTGTTAGAAGTCTTCAAAAAAGAGTTATTTTTTCGAATATCTTAAATACCAATAAAGATTTAATTACCAAATTTCGTATAGGGAAGTTTTTTTAATATTCTCTAAATATGTGTACAATTTGAAAAAATTTTTCCTTCTAGAAATGCACTTCATCGTGGTAAGAAGAACTTATGATGACCAGAACTTTTTTATTTTAATATAAATGTTCATCAAAAATAAGCCTATTCTAATAGAAAATTTTATAATAAAACTTTTTTGTCTCTT
>SSSI01008835.1:0-18178 GCA_004796505.1 Oryzaephilus surinamensis | reverse complement strand
AAGCCATTTCTTCCTCCTCCTTAATTTCGTTGAAGTGGCTCTTTTGGTGTTTTCGGCGATGTGCTACTGTTTGGGTGACCAGTTGGTACCTTTTCAGTCAGTGTATTCAATGAGGCACCAATTGTCGGTTTCTTTTGACACATTCAATATATTTATTTTATTTGAGTGTCTATCAGTTGTTTTATTTCACCCTCTCACAAATACTGGTCCAACGTCATTGTCTACAAGGTCAATTAATTTACAAATAAAAAAATAAAACACAACGTAGGAAATTATAAATACAATTAAATATTCAAGGAAGACGATCACACCATAATTTGAGTCCTAAATTCTGTTATTTTAACCCCGGGCCTATTCATTTCATATTTTTGGATTTTACCTTTTTCAAATAGTTACGCGCAAGGGAACTTGGGAACACTACAACATATTAATTAAAACAAGGGATTATTTGTATTTATAAGGGCTAAAATGTAATAAACAATGTTTTATTGCTTTTTTTTAATCAGCGTTATATGCATGAAACGAATTATTTGAATAATAAAACCGTAAATATATTATGTGTGTATTTGTTGAAAATTATTCATTATGAAAACTAAACGGAAACATTACCCCTTTTGTAAATACACATGTAGCTACCCCTAATTTATTGTCATTTTAAATGCACCATACAATTGTTTATTTATTTTAATTTTAGAGGATAAATTATTAAATCAGTAATTTATTTTTAAACAACAACATATATATATATATATATATATATATAAATAAATAAATAACACTTTTCCAAAATAATCGAATATGTGATATATTATATTCAAAAAATAAAACGTTGGTTGCTTTATATTTTTTTTGCTGTTCAGGTGAGTGAATTTTCCGCTACATTTCCAAAAAGGCCATACTATAAAGATAAGCAACGAAATTAAATTATTAAAGTTTACAACAACATTGTGTTCCAATTTTTGAAGTTATCGAAGTATTTTATGACCACAATTTACAAATAATCTAGATTTGAAAATCAACCAATTTTATCAGGAAAATATATTCGTGTAGTATTGGAACTCATTTCACTGAATATAAGCTCTATAAAAGAGCCTAGGAATTGAATAAGCTATTTTCATACAACGTTGAACCAATATAAAGAGGTGTTTTTCCTTGAAAAAAAAAAAATGTTTCAGCTAGAACATTTTCTTGTTCTCGTATATAATTGTTAATTAGGCTTATTATTCTTTTTAAAAATTAACTAGTCGTTAATTTCTTTTGATGTGAATAATGAACAGCACCCAAAGAAATGAAGTGAAATTAATAGAAGCTTCAAGCCATAAACCTCTAAGTCTTTATTATTATTTTTCGCCCTGTTCTTGCCATTTTAATTTACTCGAAAAGCACTTTTGTTTATGTGTGTGTGTTATTTTTTTTGCTTATTGTGGTGGCTTTTGTTTACAATTCTTTGTAGCATACCCTTAACTATATAAATATAATGCATACACTTTGTCATTAGTATATTTTTGTCTTTGGAAAAGTTGTTTAAATCAATTTACATGAAAGTGTAATAAATTCATTAAACATGAATGTTTTTTATTTGAAAAACTGTTTTTCACTGGTAATAAATTACCATTATAATACCTTTTCTCCCCTATATGTATGTATGTGATATTTGCATATATGCAAGATAAAAATATAAAAGTGTAAATGGAAATTTGTTTTTATTAAAATAAAACATATAGAATGGAAGTTTAAAAATTTTTCTATAAAGTTCTTTTTTTGGCATCTTAAATGTCCAAGTTATTGGACGTGTCAATCCAGTTTATGTACACATGAAAGAGGTGGTACCAGGTGACCCGGAAATATTTGGATGCCAGAAAGTCTAGAATGGAGCGTTCTTCGTAAGCATTCTTTTTTTTCATATACCATATATATATGTATATAAGAAAAAGTATGCAGGATTTCTTGTCATCGAATTTGTCAGATAATGCCATTTATCATTGAAGACGTTTAAAAGTTTTATATATAAGACGACACAACGGACTGGGTTTTAGGGTTTAGTTGGTTGGCAAAGGCGAATTAATGCACTGATTCCCTCCCCTGACAACCCTCCCTCTTGAATTCCCTATCTATCTATCTGAAAAGTTGATATTCGCTTACGTATATATATATATATATGTATACAGTATTCTTGGCAGTAAAAAAATGAGATGCGATAACAGTTTTAAAATTGGATCCAGTTCGCATTAGGGCCAATTTAAAATTAATACTCTGTTTCTTAAGTTTTATTTTTTTCTCCACTCGTTTTGTTGTTAAAGTTCGAAAAAGATGTACTGTGGATGTTTTTTTTTTTAATTAATTAATTAATTTAATGCGAAAAATTCAAGTTTAATTAATGGAAAAGTTTTTTTACACATTCCCTAAAATGATTTGATTGATTTTTATTTAGTTTTTGGTGCAGATTTATGCTTAAAAGTAATCCATAATAAATTATTTTTATGCTAAAAAACAAGGTACGAAAATCCATCGATTCAATTTTAATCCTAATTATATTTTATAATATAAACAAATCATACATTAAGACGAATAAAACGAAAGTTTTTTGCTTTCATCTGAAAGTTGTGTTAAAACTTGTTGAAGAAAATATATATAAAAACTATATCTTTTTAAATGTGGGGTATTTTGGATAACTCCGTATATATACAAAGTGTTAGAAGGGATGAGAGATGAATTGAGAAAAGTTTTACTCTGTTGTAAGCTCCAGCTTTCATAATCTTTTAACCAGATGTGCTATATATATATATATATATGTATATATACGTTTCGAACTGTTTTTCATATTTTTCTTCAATGTGTTGTACAAGTTTTGATGCCATTAAAGTATTATAATGTTTTTAATTCATTCTTGTAACAATGTTGTTTATAATTACAGTATTATAATAGAGATTTATAACATGCAGTTTTTTTATTTTTGCCAATATTTAATTAAATATACCAAAGTGCATCATCATCAACATTGTTCTTTTTACTGTAAACTGTTAAACTAGTCAGGAAATGTACTTGTACAAACATGAATAGACAAAATCCCAGATATATCTCTCTGGCATATAATAATTAAACATTTGTTTTATGTTTGAATATTATAACATAGAAGGATATAGATATATGCATGTATATACATGACAAATAAAACATATACACACATATGTGTATTATACCTGGTGTGATAATATCTGTGTGTATAGCTGGCTAATTAGGAAACGTTATTCTGATGTGGTTAGCATTAGAAATTTCTACGACTAGAGAGTGTTGAGAGATACATGAAATGATGTTTTTCGGCGGGCAGGGGGACGGATGAGGAGGACGAGATGCGTTTTCAACCCTCACAGCTAATTATAACGGAGCCGTACACTTTACGTATTATTCCCTCTCAGGAGACATGTGCCCGTTGCAGGACTAATTTGCGGTCCCTTGATAAATACTAAACTTTCACGAAATGCCACCAACAACAACAAACACACTAAACTTCTTCTTATATATAACATGTTATGTATACGAATATATATATTAGATGTATGTACAATAATGTTAGTATAAGGAGAATTCATAATTGGGAGTCTTTTATTTATTATTGACCATATCATGTAAAATTGAATTAAGAACATTTTGGTAACGAATACATAATTTTGGGAGATACGGTTTCAGTTACAAAGTCTTTAGGGGTTTCTGGGTTGTTTAATATGTGAATAGTACTGGTATAATTAAAAAAATGAGATTATTTTATAGAAACTATACTTTATTCAGATTTTTCAAAATAATCCAATAAATTGTATACATTTGCCACAATGCTCCTTCTTCTAACCTTAATACTTTCGACCAATAAAATTTAAAAAATCAAATCACGTGGGAGCTAACCAATCATCTCTTTTTTCTTCCCTAAATGAATAGACCTTAATTTCATCTAATAAATGATTAAAACAATTTTATTCCATTTTTGCTTAATAATCAACTTTATAAGCACGCATTTGCGAGCATAATCTATAGATTTTATTACATAAAACTGTCAAATCTTGGATTTTATGACACAGAACAATTAAATCTTAAATTTTATTGCGCAGAACTGTCAAAACTTGCTAAACAACGTAACGTCATCCCTAGCAACCCTAGCTAACTTCATATCAAACAATAAAACTTCGCGCCATGAAAATTATTTCTATATTTTTCTGTCCTCCGGCCGGAAAGCGGCAACTTTCGGGCCGCTGCGCTAAACGAAATTGCCGTTTTCCGGCTACGTCGAACAGAAAAATAGTATACACGCCATGGCCAGTAAATAAGAAAGCCTCAGATCACATGTTCGTCGACCTCGGCTTCGCCTCGGCCAACAATTACATATGATCTGAGACATTTCTTATTTTACTGGTCTTGTACTAGGCTTGTAATCTACTATTTATTCAAAAATATCTTTTAAACCAATTAAATGCAAAAATGGAATAAGACATTGTATGTAATAATACTGGCGCGTAATTAGGGATTATAGCACTATAATATTACGCCCTTGTTACATAAATAACTATAATAAAAGGCAGTTTATAAATTCTTGAATATATGTACATATTAGAGAATACTGAATAATCGCGGTTGTCGTGTTTGCTGAAGAAATTTTTACATCAAACCTAATGACACATGTAAGGATTAACTGAACAACTAAATCCTATCTATTTATTTTATAAAATCCTCTCCTTAGTGTTTATGTAATTAATATTTAAATATATACGAGTATACATATAAACATAAACCAAAACTGGAAAAAGGGATACGTAAAACAATTTTTTAAAAATAAATTGGACGTTGGAGGGATTAATTCGCAAAATGACTAGATGTTAAACTTTTAAATTAAATTATTTTATGGGCAAAAGGAATTTCCATTTGTAAATTGTAAAAATAGTTTTATTCATACATATAGGTGTATATACAATTGTACACATACACGAATGGACTAAAGATGTACTTTTTTTCATTTTTAATTAAAACATTTAGGAAAATACGATTTGCTGGTGGTTGTATTTGAAATTATCTATCTCTGTGGATAGGTGAATAAAATGGTATATTTCGTCTTCAAGTTTTTATATTGCAAACGCTCTTATATATACGCCTGTCCGTATATATGGTCGAGATTGTAAATGTTGTAACGTATAGTGAATGGCCAACGTTATTGGATGTCACTGTCTATCTTTTACCTAACTGACAGATGACCTGGAAATGTTGGCAGTTGTGCACTATTCTCGTTGCCATTTTCTCATTTTTCATTTCGATTTTCCCTCTTCTACGTACTTATGTATGGAAATCTCCAAGAAGAATGAATTTCATTCAACCAGAAAGTCACATTATTATGTTTTCCTAATATGTACAACTTATAAGTATAAATTTATTTTCAGCTATTTTAACATTAAGTTCGTTTAGGCCAAAAAAAGACATTTTTCCACTCTAGTAAATTTCTCCAAATAAATATATAGTGTGAAAATATATATTCTATTATTGTGCCCAGTTTGAAAAATTTAATTTTATCGATTTATATTATATATAAGCCAAAAATCCGCCTTCTTCTTTACTTCTTTGTATGAATAGATATTTTTTGACGGTTTTGTAATAAAAAACATGTGGCTTTCGTATAATTGGTATTTTTTTTTTACTTTTGCAGTTTTTCATTATCTTATAGAGTATAGATATATATTCTGGAAAGAATGAGGGAGAAGATGCCTCTCCTCTGTGTGTCAGTAACAAGAAAAAAATTATAGCGAATGATTCATTGATTTGTCACTAACAGAAGTAGCTTGAAAGTATAACAATAGAGAAATTTTCAGTGTGTACGCGCGTTCACTCTTTTTTAAGGAAAATTGGTGGGTTGACAGTCAGAAAATTCTATAGAATTGTGAAATAAAAGAATCGTGCACACGCATACATACTTATACAAACACATATATATCTTTGCTAATTTTCCTAAGGTTCTTTACTTAATAAATTGAAATTTAATTCTTGTAATTGAATATTACTTTAAGAGAGAGTTTTTTTTGTATAAATTGGTCAGTATACGAATAAATACAATAAAAACTGACAGTAGGTGTATTAAATAACACTCATATATCAAATATCGATAAGTTTTGATTTATATTTGTGTGAAATTGGAGTTTCGTTTTATATTTTTATGAGTTTTCTTTCTTGTGTTCAGCATTTATATATACATATATGTATGTAGCAAGTTGACGCGCTTTTTCTTCTTTCGGTATATAAAATATTAAATATGTATATATAGAAAATTAACTGCATTGGTTCAATAACCCTCTGTAAATATTATAAATCAATGTGGTATAGAAAAGAGTGTGAATTTTGTTGATAATCAATTTATGTGTTCCACAAAATTAAAGTTTTTAAACGTTTTATTTATAGTACATTTTTTTTGTCAAAAACGGTAGCAGGGAATTTTTTCCTGAAAAGAACATTAAGACGATGTATTAAATGACAAAAAAAGCCTACATTTGTTCCCTTTAAAAGCACAAACACCGAAATGAGTTTTAAATTACTAAAAACTTCAGTATATAGTATAAAGAAGGCATTATACACTTAAACTTTATGTACAATCTTCTAAGTAAACAAAATCAATTTGCTTTCTTACTGGCAATAAATAAGATATTCTAGTTTATTTGTTTATTTAAGCAAGTGACTTGTGTTATTTATTTACCTTGGCATATATTCTTTTTTCAATTACATTTCTGTGTTAAACCTTGACAAATAATTTGTGTGTAAATAATAATAATATATTTTTAAATTTTTAATTTTATATTGTATCTGATTTTTCTATAATCAATTTATCATTTTCATCATTATACCCCTCAATTTTTAATTAAAAATATTGATATCAATCAAAAATTAATGTTTTTAATTGTCATTTGCTTTATTACATCTGTTTTTTTTTTGTAAAATCCAACTGCATGTTAATAAATTTTGTATTCAAGTTTGTGTTTTTTTAAATTAAAAGGCCAGCAAAGAATTAATTTAGGTTAATAATGTTTTGTGAGTTTATATAAAACAAAAATTAACAAAAAAAATGATAAAAGCTTTTTTACCTAGAGTGCATTTAAAATGTTTAATTTTTCACCAAGTAAAAAATACATTGCTAAAAAAAAAGAAATTTTTATACCAGAACTGCAACTGAACGATGAAATGAGCTTTTTACGACTATTATTAAACTACATATATGTATGTACATATATATATATACATCCAGTATATGTATATATATTGTGTATTTTTATAAAATCTGACCTTTTTATAAAAATAGGTAAAATATAATTTTATATTAAGATGTGAATTTATTGGTACAACTATATATATGTAGTGTACATATATTATATACATATACTAGATTTATATTAAATATATGTAGTTGAGTCAACAATAATATATTATACTGCAAAATAGCTATATTCTTATTCATTACATTATACCATTATACATATAGCAAATATAATGCATGTATACATACGAAATTAATGTAAATATTACAGTGTAATAAAACAATATATACTGTTTATATATTTGTACAACTAATTAAGAAAAAAATTGTATTTCTACCTCAACAATTTATAACATATTAGTCGAAAATTTTTTTTTTACTGTTAAACTTTGTTAATATATAAGAAAACAAAAGGGATCCCAGTTTATCTGGACAGCAGATGACCCTTTAGATAAATCTTATAATCTGACTTTGGACCATTATTTTGTAACAATATCAAGATTATATTCTCGTATCTGATTAATGGCGATTGTTTTATAACTACATATATATATTATTAAATTGTATGGAATGGAAATATGGAAGATGTGTCTGTTAAAGACAAATAGAGGTCATTTGGAGTTTTGATGATAAAACTTTAAAATGCACAATGTAACTGACAGTTTAATAAGTTTCAATCTGATTTGTACGCTTTTTTTTACCAAAACGCTTACATATTTGTATTCGTTAAAGATTGTCACATATTAAATTCATTTTATAGTATGTTTTAAAAATTATATATATGTGTTGGTAGAAGAAAATGTATCGATGTGTAATTCACGTCACACACTCTGGATGTCTCGTTATTTCATAAATTTTTCATGGTATACTTACCAGTGTTTCGACTATGCCTTACACACTCTCTTAACTTATATATAGCGACAGAAAATATTACGAGACTTGACTACAAATATTACTAATACATATTTTTTTTTCGTCTTGATCCAAAAAAAAGATCTAAATGTTTTATTGTTGTTTTTATGAAAGTTTTAAACATTTTTCTTCAGTTGCAAATATGTTTCCGTTGTGGTTCGTTTGATGCCCCACAGTCACATATATATTTTTTCCATTTAATTCAATTATGACTTTAGTTTTTCGGGGGGTAGTTAGTAAAGTGGAAAATTTTATAGGCTAAATAAATTTCACTCTATAGGACATCTTTCTATTGATTTTTCTTGTAAAAAAAGACCTGTTGTTGTATTATATGGAATGGAATTTTCTTATTAAATCTTGGCAAGTAAGTGTAAAATAAATAATTCAATTAAAATATTTAGCAAAACCACAATGCTATATAATAATAGTGCAACGGAATTAATTAATTTCGTTCCAGTTTATTTTCTACATACATATTATTATTATTATTATGGTGTTTTAAAGCCACAACGAATAAACATAAATGTCTGGCATGAATTTAGTTTTCTAGTTTTGGAATTTAAATGGAAAATATCTTGATTTACATAAAATATTTTATATGTAATAATGTGTTTCTTTAAAATGCGATTTTAACGCCACAGAAAATCATTTAATTGAATATTTTGTCTTAATTTAATTTTGTATTCTTTTGTATAAACAAAAAGAAAAATGTTTATATTTTAATTATTCATTAAAAAGGCATGTTGAATTAAAAGAATTATACGTATATATGTTATTACTGAAGAAAAGTTTTCTGTTTACACCCTTGGGCACATCAGCATATCCTGCTAATTGCTTATAAGAAAGAAAATAAAAAAAAAACTGGCACGATTTTCCACCCACAAAGCAGTTTCTTTGAATATACAATATTTCTTTTAATTATTTTGGTTGAAATAAGTAAGTAAGATTGGTGGTTTTAAAAAGGTATAAAAAGAACAGAAAACTTTTTAATTTTTTGCTGACAGTTTCCTTGTGTGTTGAAAGATTTCGCTTTAAAAAAAAAGAACAATGTTTAATTTTCGGATTGGATTTAAATTTCTTTTCCAACTAATTTATTTTCATTTTTTTTTTGTTTCAGGTTTATTAGGAATCCAAATATAATAAAACATATATGATCAAAATTATTAGAAAATAGTCAACAAACAAATTTTTAGAAAAAAAGATATGGTTTTAATAAAATATTCGAACGTTGTCGTGTTTGTACATGTACTTGTTTTAATTTATGCAAAACAAGAAGAATCACAAAATAAACAACAACAACATCGACCTGATCCAATTTATTCCAATGAATTTGCTGTACATATACCACATGGGGGTGAAACTGCCGATTTAATAGCTGCTAAACATGGTTTCATCAATCGTGGCCAGGTGAGTACAAAAAAACCCGTTTTTTTATTTTATTTCAACAAATTATATGAGAATTAAAAAAAAAACGTGTTTGTCTCTTTCACATTTACACTTTAAGGGTGTTATATCTTTATGTAATAATTTAGTGACCATAAAATTTTAATTACATTCTACTAAATTGTTTTTTTCATTCAGTGTGCTTTTGTCCTTTTGTAAAAACTTAAAAATCCTTCAATTTGTAACTATATTACGCTTTTTTATGAGAATTGCCAGTAGAGAGGAAAAAAAACTGAGGGCCCTTTTATATTTAACTCATGAATGTGTTAAAAATTTGATAACAAACTTTTCTAATTAAGAATTTGTATGTCTGAGTTATTTTATTATTAATTAAAGAGAATTTTTTTCTAAAAAAAAAAAACGAACAGATTGTAAACTAATCGAGTGTGTATGGGTTTTTTGGTCCATTTCCAATGGAAATTAGAAAATTTTCTGTTTGCCAACTGCAATAAAATTTTAAAATCTGTTTAAGTATTGCTCTTCTTTTTTTATATGAAATAAAATAAAAAAATTAGAAAATAATGAAAGATATTTCCCATTTAAATAAATTTTCTGTGTTTATAGTGTTTGCATTTTAGATTAGAGTTTATTTATTACGGATTTATTATTGCAGTTTATCCTGTACATTTATATTTATATATAAATACATGTACAGATAAAATATATACATATACGGGTGTTTGTATACATATACAAATTTTCGATTTACGTACTATATGTTATATAACATGGTTGATTGATTGCACTGTATTCATCAATACAATGTTTTGTGTACACCTCCATTTGCACCATTTTACCATTTACAAACATGACTGCATAAAATATTCAAGCTATTTATTGTATTTTGTGATATTTAGTCTTGGGAAAATTGCTGAACAAGTACCAATAATTGTGTGTGAAAATCAGATTTGCTTTTTGAATTTTTCACTAAATTTAAAATGTGCACAAGTTTCATAGAATTTTCCTAAATTTGTTTCGAATTAGCCGATTTTGTATTACAAATTTCCCGTTTTTTTTTTCAAACTATTTAAGTTTGTTTCGATTTCATTTCAAGGGTTAGAAAATCTGTAAACTTTTTTTCTCTCACACGAATCTTTTTTACGGATCAAGTCACGTGCCCTTTTTCTTCCCTCAACCCACCAAATTTTATATATTCTAAACACAAGCGTACATATACATGGACCACATAAAAACGGATTAAAAAAGTGGTTGAAACATTTACTTAAGTAAAATTTATATCACA
The DNA here is from genome assembly GCA_004796505.1 of Oryzaephilus surinamensis. Taxonomy (NCBI): domain Eukaryota; kingdom Metazoa; phylum Arthropoda; class Insecta; order Coleoptera; family Silvanidae; genus Oryzaephilus; species Oryzaephilus surinamensis. The sequence goes on along the minus strand of SSSI01008835.1, from coordinate 7,307 downwards.
CATGTTGACAGATGTAGAAGTACATATATGTATATATATATATACATATATATGTGATAACACCTTGTACGTGATGTTCAAATACTTCAAAAAAAGGAGTCAAACCTAGACGTAGAGAGAAACGAGAAAAAACTTATATAAAAAAAGTCGTTCGTAAAAAATACGACCCTGTCTTTTTGTTTCACGTTGAAGCCTATTTTGTTGAGATTTTTTCCTTTCTGCCATCAGTTTTGCTTGTCTGGTAAACTAAAATAAATATCTCTACCTATCTAAATATACAAATAGTACATATATATAAAAAATTGGAACGAAAACTACCCTCTCTAAGCCATTACAGTTATTTGTTATTTTATTTTTTCACTATAACCCTTCTTTTTATCTTTGTTGTGTGCTTTTTTTTGAACAAATTCGTTGTATTTTGTATTTTTGTGTGTAAACAAAAATTGTGTTGTGCTGTAATAAATTTCATGTATTAGCATTATAATTTTTTCTTTAAAAAAAAATGTAATAAAAAAAATTTGGTAGAATTTCACATATTCAACCCTTAAGCACAAATTGCTTGCTAGATTGGGGTGTTCAAATGCAAGTGAAATTCATTTATCCCTACATGTGTAATTTCTCCTATGGGAATATTTGCTTCCAAGCCATATTGTCAAAATCCAACATATGTAAACAACTGGAATCCAATGCTAAAATTTAACCTTAAGTTATATAATAATATTTGTTGTTTTTTGGACCTTGAAGAATTCTTCTTTAACCTTCACTTTCATGATAATTTCAATTATTGATATGCTTCCTGATTCATTATATTTCTTTGTGGTAATTAGAAGAAAAAAAATTAACATATGTACATATGTACACAGTCATTAGTTTAATTTAATTACATAACTTATTTTTATACAAATAAAAGGTTTACTTTTAACTTAAGCGTTTCAATCAACCCATAATAGTCAATATTAGAAAATTTTTCTTTAAAAAAATTAACACGACCTTAAAAGGAATCCTTAGACTTATGTATAAGTAGATTTTTTTAAAATTTAAAATGCACTTATAATATAGAAGTGAAGTATTAAAAGAAAAATTTTTAAATGAATATCCTATTCCATTAAAATTGGAAAAGTTCTTTTAAAAAACTTTTTCTTAATATATATTGCACTTTTATAGTTACATCAAAATGTGATTTATTATATTTAGAAATCAATATATCAAGATTTTAATTGGAAAATATGAATTAATTAATTAAAATTTCCAATTAATTTACCAAATACAAACAATAAATTCTAATTTTATTTATATAATGAAATATTTATTAAAAAAAAAATTAATACGACTTTGGATTTGTTAATCTGCGTCTAACAAATATTGACTTTAAGTGAATATTTACACGAAATCTTCATATAATAGTTGAAAATTGAAATATATGTATAAGAGGGAGGGTTGAAAGAGCTACAATTTTCCATTTCTACCCTTTTACGAGTGTTTATAGTGTTCTTGAAAACCGCCCCCTATATTAGATGTTACGTACATTCATACATACATACATATATTCAATGTTCTAATATGGTTTAATTAACGAAACGTTTGTGGTCGCCTTGTAAGTTTACCTTCATGAAAATTATTGAAGTGTATATAATGTTGGCTGTTTCATATAATAGTTACGACTTTATATAATAATTTTGTATAGAATTGCTTATTTGTTAGAATATAGAGAAAATGACATTTTGTACTTAATATATATTATAATAGATATTTAATATTAAAAGCCCCTGAAAACAATAGCTAAATTTTGTACTATTTTTGATTCTTTATGTATGTAGATAGGGTAAAGTCACGTGCAATAATTAATCTTCTCTATAGCTAATTAATGAAAGTTCAAAAGTGACATAAATGTATAAACAGTTTAATGCCAAAAACTTTATCTTCAAATGTTATCATTTATCAACTATTATAAAATGTATATAATACATATACATATATAATATATATGTGTATGTATTTGTAGTGGTGAAGAGAACTTCTTAATTATAATAATTATTCAAGATATATAGTATTACTAAATCTAATATCAACAATTATAAACTTAGCGGAAATGATTTTACTAATTAATTAAGTTTTAATTAATAATCATTTTTACGGTTTTATATTATATATATACAAAGCGTTCAACGTTAGAAAAACCTCGGCCGCGCATGGACCGAATGGTATTCGACACGTTACGGCAATTCAGAGCTCCACTACTAAGTAGGCAGTGGCGTAACTACTATAACTATGAATATTATGTAGGAATATGTGAGTGCATTATGCATAGCCCTATAAGCGAAAGACGAGTCGTCTAGGTGCGTATTTAAAATTGTCGGGTTTCTCCCTCTCCAAAAATACGACTACGCACACTAGCCAAGGTTTTTCTAACGTTGAACGCTTTGTACATACATATATTATGAAAATTGATTGGATAATATAATAACGATGCCTTTAATTTAATTATGCATATAAAATTTCTATTTTATGAAAAACTTTTTTCATTTTATTTTTCAGTTGTAAAATCTTTCAAGCGAAATATATACCTATATGCGTATAATAAGTAAAATTTACGACTATCTTGTCGAATAGAATATATAATATTGTTCAATATTGTAAAACATTTAATAGATATATGTGAATTTATATATTTTGATGTATGTATATGTAATACAGGGGTTTTACTTGAATAGTTTTCAGTTAATCTTGGACTGAAATATATGAATACATATATGTATTATGTATAAAATTTTATTAAAGGTAAAATACAATATATGTATTTCTTAATGTTGAAAATGAAATGAGCACGAATAATTAAGGCGTAAACAATATTGAAACTTGTTTAAATAATAAATGTTGTATGTACATATAGTCGGAAATTTAATGTAAGAGGCCCTTAATTGGTGTTCCCATTTTCCCTTAAGTACATTAATAATAAACAGCCATCTTTGTGTGATGAGAGAGAGAGTTTCTATTAGATTGACAAACAAAATACATACTTGAATTATCTATTTGGCGCTAAATTATGCAATAAATGAAATAATTTACTAACTAATAATGGAATATAAATGTAAGGGGGTGGAAAATTATGAAAATTCACTCATTTATCAATATTTACATACTTTCTAGGAATACTACTATACTAGTTCTACTAAACTATACCAGTTTAATATAAACAAACTGAACTAAATAAATTTATGATGTACAGTAACATTTTCCCTATATGTATAGGTAGTAGTTTTTCCAAGCCATATATAATTAAATAATCATCCAGTGGAAAAACGTTGTTTTTTAGCCCGTAAAATATTTGATTTTCCATACACAGAAAGTTTTTGCGAATATTTTTGTACAGGTTTGGTCCCCTCTTGTTTGAAAGAAAACTTTATATATTTTCTCACACAGAATATGGAAAATATTCATTCGCATATATCGCTTTAGAAAATCTTCTTCTTACTATATATTACTTTTAAAAAACTCAATCAAATAAGTGGAAATTTGGTGTGAACGAAATTTATCGTAGAATTTATTTCAAATAAAAAGTTTTTCCTTTAAATTTTCTTCTTGAATATTATTGCATGTACATTTATAGTATTAATTTTTCTAATATCATCTCCACCAATACATTTATAATATAAATTTAATGTGACAACATGTGCAATATTTTTCGATTTAAAGAAAATTTTTGGAGTAGATCCAAAATTGTTTGCAAGCAATTTAAATATTAGAAAACATTGTTTCTTTTTTCATTTTGTTTCGTTTTATATATACGAATATATATAGGATTGTGCATTTTTTCTAAACAATTTTTTTTCGTGTCATATTAAAATTCAATTCACGTATAAACACGAAGAAGAAAAAAGATGGAACAGGACGAATGAAAAGAACAACACGTCAAGTTTTTAAAAAACATTCGTATATTAAATAAGATGAATAAAATTTTCTCATGGTAAATGTCAAATTAAAAACTCTTGTTTAGAATAAAAACACATACATATACGTATATACACAAAAGTAACTGTTTATTCATATTTTTGTAGGTGCGATTTTTTTCTCTTCCCCAGCTTTTCTCTCTGTTGTGTTTTGAAGTAGAAGTTTTATTCCCTAACGTATATCTATCTAAATCTAATAAGTTGATGCATTATTCCCAGTACGGGCCTAAGTTTTTTTTTGTGTATATGGGGGCGTTATTTTAATAAATAAAAGCATAATTCTCAATTTTTTCCTCAACGACAATGACAGCTTTTACAGCTGACAATTTAAAGTGGATATTTTATTGCTTAAAGTTGTAATTAAAAAATTTCATAAAACAAATTTTTTGTTGGTATAAATTTGTGTTTTTCTTTTTTTTGGTACCCTAATAATTAAATTAAATTTAAAAGAGAATGGTGGAAAATTCGTTATCAATCAAAATTTGTAACATATACATGTAATATTAATTTAAAATCAATAATCACGTATATAGTTATATAACAATAAAGCAATCAGATAATGGTAACGTGAGTTTAATAATCATATATCATATTAATCGGACCTACATTAATCTCAAGGGCCATATATTATAATTTTGTATTACAGATTTACCATCCAATAATAATAATAATATATACAACAAAATATATTCTCTATATGTGTGTGAGTGACGTGAAAAATTTTATTAATTAGCGTTAATTGAACAAAGAAAATTCACAAATGATAATGATGTTTGGTATGAAATTGTCTGAAAAGTTTAATTCCGTTCAAAAGACAACATAATTAGAATAAAAGTTTTTAGAAAATTATGAGTAAAGATTTTAAACATATTTAAAATTATAAGACACTGTTTTGTCTTAGAAATATTTCAGTTACTCAAATTTTCATATATTTTCAGTTGTGCGCGTAAACTTTTTAGTTTTACAAGTTTTATTGTTATAACAAAAATGAAAGGGGAAAACTCTTTAGTATTATTAACTACCACAAGATTTTCTAAAGAAAGATATATATGTATGTATTTATCATAATATAAATTCATAAAGTTTAAACGCGAACATGTATTTTAAACCACCCCTTATATAAATTTCATTTAAGTCTAAGTTGTTACGTTTTAATCCGATAGAAAATCTAGTTGTAAAATTTGTCATTTATATGCAATTGGTTTTAAATAAAAAATAACTATCATTAAACTTGTTTTTAATATACTTTTTTATGTTGCACGAAAGGCATTTTGCAATGAAAACTACTATTTATGTAAATTAACTTTCCTACATATATGAACGCCTATAATATACTCTAATATTTAACTATTATTTCATTAGAATTTATACAAACTGATGAATTTTAATTTTTTTTTTCTTTTAACAGTTTTTCAAATTTAATTTTCCAATAAAATAATTTAAAACTGATGGTGATGAGGGTGTATGTTCTTTTCGTTATTTTATTTTCTTGTATCTACCAACCCACAATAATCTATATATGTAGGTATATTATGTATGTACATACATATATATATATACATATATAAATATATGTATATATATTTATATATAAAGAATGGGGAAAATTCAAATTGATTCAGGAAACTTTATAATATATTTATACTGCGAATCGGTCGGATTGACAGAATAGGGAAAATATATATGTATATGTATAAAGTTTTTTTTACACCCTCTCAAACATAATAATGTAATACATTTTATGTAATATGTGTTGGAAAGTGTTTTAAACGAAAATTCTATTTATTAGTTAGTTTTACATATAAAAAAAATATTTTATCATATTCCACTAGACTGGTCAAACAATGTCTGAATACATAATTTTGAGACCATTGCAAAGCTTCTACACTATAACCACCACACTTTATCCAAAAGTGAGTTCATTGTTTTGAGATAATTCGTATATACATATATATATATATGATATGTAGAATAGTAAAGTTTACTAGAAAATCATCAGTGAATATATATAGTTTCGGGTGCCCCCTTGAAGTTCATTTGAAGTTCTTAGCACTATATGTGTGTGTTATTGGATTGTATGGTGTGTTTTGAGGAGTGATTTTGCTGGAATTGTTATACAATATTTATATTATTATATACGCTTGGCTTAATTTGCACTTTTATCGTTTTGATAATAATATTATTGTTAATATTGCTGGAAAGACGCGGTTTGTAATGGAAAAATATTGCGATACTTTTACTCGTATAAAGATTGCTGTATTTCTAAAGAAAAGTCATAACAATTTACAAGCAATTTTATTTATCGTCATACACACATATATATTTATAATATTTTCCAATAAATTCAAAGTTTTTTAGCTTTCTATTATTATTTTAAATTTGATATTTTGTTTAGATATGTACATTTTTATTGAAACGTAGGTATGTATTTTAAACGCATTTTAAAATTGATATAAATTGTGTTGAGAAACTATTAAACATTACCTTTATGTTATAAATGTTTTCACGGAATTATTGTTGAGAATTAAATGTGAATCATGTTTAACGGCTCGAAGGACCAGTAAACAAAAATAGAGAAATTTGCCAATAACTATATTTTAAAAACAGTATAAGTTATTATATGAAAAACAATTATTATTATACTCTATTCAGATAGGGAAGAAAAATCGTCCATCTTGAATTATGACGTTTTTCAAAATAATCCAATAATTGTACACATTTGCTACAATGCTCCACCTTCTAACCTTACTTTCGACCAATAAAATTTAAATAATTACATCACGTGGAAGCTGACTAATCATAACCTTTTTCTTCCCTAAATGAATAGACTTTAGGTACATACATATGTATATGAAAATACGAAATATATTCATTTCTAGTTATCTCTTGGCATCAATTTTGAAAATACCTAATATGTGTGTTACAGGAAAACAATTAATTTTATTACAAATTTCAATATTGTATATGGTATATACATCAGCGCTCCCAAATAATGTTTAACATTATATAGCATTTGTGTGTTAAGGGGTTGACATTTCTAGCTTCAATTTGATTAATTGCTTCTAAAGGAAATTAGATAACAAGCACATGTATATATTATTAACAAAACGCAAACCAGGTGGCTGGAAATAAATTTCTATAACATGAAACGTATTTTTCTAATTTTGCTTTTTTCTATACGTGAATTTATTCAAATGGAATACGAAATACACATTGTACAAGTTTTCTGTATAGAAAATATATCTCACCTATAATATTGTATAAGGCTATAAGGGGTTGTACTACTAAAGCCTTGTAACACCAAAAGTAACTTAGTTTCTAGTGTAATTTTGGATGGTTAGTACACGAAATACATTACAC
>SSSI01008833.1:0-16363 GCA_004796505.1 Oryzaephilus surinamensis | reverse complement strand
GCACAGAAATATAAAAAGTTTTATTCGAAATATTGTAGACTTGATCTTTATAATACAATCTTCTTTGATAATATACATAAAACGTTTTATTATAATATCTAAATACTAAATGGATTCTTAAGTCTACAGGGTGTTTTGAATGAAAAACGTTCGTTTTTCCTTGTGAAGCTTTAAATATAGATATACAAATTAAATTTGGCGTAAATGTAAAGCTTATTTATGTTATTTTGAACAAAATCGACTAGTTCTAAATACACCTTTCGAACTATTTAACAATTTTCAAAAACTGTAATGATTTTTCTCAAGAAAAAACAGTCCTTCGACATAATGATTGGAAATATTTATGAAGAATTTTAAAGTTGATAGGAAACTATCTTGTAGGCAGTGAAAATTGTTATGGCAATATTTTTTTTACGAGAATCCACGTAGGATTTTATATATTTCAGGGCTTGTTTATACACTGAAACAGTTTATTGCCTTCTAGACGATATCTGAAAAACATCCACCTATATATATATTGGCAAAGAAAAACCATTGGGAATTTTTTCTTTCAAGCACAGAAAAATTTTTACAACGAATTTCAAATTATCTCTCATCAATTTTAATGGTTATTTTTCTTCGTTTTTTTATTTATAATATGAAAATCCTTTCGACGCTATATAGATGTTCCATAATTGTATTTATAAATCAAACAAAAAGGAGTCGACGCGACGTCCATTAAATTCCGGGGGTTGCGGAAGTGCTGATAACACAGACTCCAAAAAGGATAACGTAAAATACACACATATATATAAATGGCAAAAGGTGGTACCTATGTTGTGTACTGATATAATAAATATGAAAACAACCCAGCCTATATTATATTTCCACTATTTTGGGTAAAGTTATCGTTATTTTGACGATGGTTTTCGTTTTGTCATCAAAGTAGAGAAAATTTAACCCTATAAATACACAGCTCATTAGTTAAAGCTTTGACAAAATATAAAGTGAACTTAATCCAAGGGCATTTACACATTGTTGAGTTATCGACAAAAGATATCGATTCGACAATTTTTATCATACGAGTATATTCATTTTTTTTAATATATAAATATACTATACAGGAATTACTGCGAAACAATGCAATACACATTTTCTAAATAGAGAAATGGAAATTTGCATGTATACAAGAGAATTATAAAGCAATTCCATACAAAAATAGAATGAAACAAATACACTGGCGTATAAATTTTATCAATTCTTTTAGTAAACATTCTAAAAATAAATAAATTTACCATATATAATGCAATATTAAAATCGAGTAAAATGAACATTGCAGTTTTCCAAAACCAACAATATTATAATACAGTTTACATTTATACACATCTGTAAGGTATATTACATTGTTGTAAGAAATGTCGTTATAAAAGCATTTTTATGTTGTCGAGTAGGTGGATTGGATCAATGCACGTTTGTTATTCTTTATTTTTAATGAAATTTATTCTCAAGTATATAAATTGTTTAAATTTTATTAAAAATTCAAGTTATATAGATGATAGTGCTGTTTAGACAAAAACCCTTCAATATATTATTGATAAAGGCTGTTTTATTTAATACATGCGAAAACCTTTTGAGCTTTTTATTAACATTATAAATAAATTCGAGGGGAAAATGTTTTTTACAAGACTAGTTCCAAAATTAAAGTTCCGGTTGTAGAAATTTCACAAAATTGCGAGAATTGTTTTAAAAATGATGCCAACGTAAAAAAATTAAAAAATTATACACCTCACTGCGTTAAACTAGAAAATGCGAGTGAACAACCCTTGAAAGCCTTGCTTGTAAAAAATCCGTTCGTTAAAATTTTTTTGCGAATTGTCGCAAAAACTTGGCAATAAAATTTCAAGTCTTGTATAGATGGATTTATGCGAACAACACCCCAAAGTGTATTCAACGATTGTTTTGTATTCGTTGTATGGGGGGCGGTCACGAAGTCAAGAAATTACAAAACGTACCCCAGACACTAATGCACTTTCACAAAATGTTATTATAATTGGAAATTTACTAAACTATGTACATATATACAAAGAACAACCCCTTTGAACTTTGCCCATATAACACGAAACTTATAAATGGGGGTAGAGTTGTGTGTTTGGGGATGAAAACAAAAAAATTATTTTACTTACTTGCAGTAATATAAACGGCCTTCATTTGTAACATGAACAGTCCATCCGGGTGCCGGGGCATAATCTAACATATGAGTTTTTGTGCCATCATAATCCAGTTTTTGATGTTTCTGTTGTTGTTCCAGTTGTTGTTGTTGCATGCTCCGGGAATCATCGCCGGGCTTTGGCCCGCCGGACTCGCCCGGAGCAGACTGTAACAACATACCCAACAGCACGTTTTCCACTCTCTATATACACCCCTAATCACACATCTGCAATTAAATACAATTGATCCAATTTTAGGAATTCAATCGCGTCCATTGTTTAAACTATTCTAATTTGAAAACTAGTAAAAGCTCGTTGTTTGAGGAATTTCTTTTTGAACCAATGGGACTACAACATTTTTTTAATTATTGATTTATTCATTTGTACGTTGAGTCATGAAAAAATGCATATTATTTCAACTAAATAATATGTAATCCCATTATAATCACTCTCTAATGATTAGAGCCTTGAACCAAACATGGGTAATTGAAAGTGTAACGGTAATATCATAAAATATATATCGTTCATAATAATATAAAGTGAAATTCACAAGTAATTGCTAGAAAAAAAAACACTTCCTCCATCATTATTATAAATATACGCAATATAATTACTGAAACCGTTTGAAACAAATAAGTATTAAAAGGCTATTGATGACCTTTACATCAAGAATATATTTCGAATATTTTTACTACGTTTAATTATTAAGCATTAAGCAAGAGAGGAATATATAAAACTACACACGTCCTTCATAAATGTAAATTTTTTTCTCTTTCTATTTGTAGATCAATAATATTACTTTAATAATTTTGTTTATTATACATATATGTATGTTATGTGAAAACAATGAACTAATCCCCCTATTAATAAACGCCCGCTACAGAAGCCTACAGCTATTTAATTCAATGTTTTATTCAAAAATTTTATTACAAAATACAAACATAGATATATGAAATGATGGCATTTCCATTAGGTGTAATTTAACTTTATGACAACAATGAATTATTTACTTATTATTCTAATCATACACTCATCAGGATATCCATATTGTGTTTTTGTATACAGTTTAAAATGTAATTTTTAAACGTTCTTCTCTCCACTTAAATAATAATGAGCCATTTCGATTCAATTATAATAATAAACAAGTAGTCATTTATATTGAATCGATTTGGTTGGAAGAAAAATGCCAATAATATAATAATACGCATATGTGTACATGAATATAAAATACGTTTTAAGATCAGTTATTGCGAAGAAATTTATAGAATTGTGTAGTTGAATAGAGCGAATTTCATACAAAACCGATTTTATTATAAAATAGTCATCAATTTCGAATACTAGTCGCCTACGTAAAATGAATAAATTATTTTCCGGAAAAATTTTGTTGCAATTACGAGTTTGGGTGTTATTTTTGAAAGAAGTTCTATATCCGGTTGATCCATATATAAATTTCATAATTTGAAATTATAAAAGAGCATTTTAATCTAAATCGGATGTGGGGTTAATGACCCCGTTGCAATTGAGACATTTAAAGTTTTTTTGAGTTTTTTAGTGCCAACTAAATAATAAGAAAGTTTGTTAAACACCAAAATTATTTTTGGCGGTAAAATTTTTTTGGAAAACGCAAAATTTGTATTTTTATGATTAATTCGTTAAATTTTTAACACGAAATACAAATTACTTAATATTTTATTATTGTTTTGAATAAAAATTTTAACATGTGGGAAATGAAATTTAAGTAAACAAACTTACCACATGAGAAAAAGAAATTCCAATGAGTAATATTTGTTGTTAACAAATTATATTTATAAATAAATAACAAATGGTAACTAAAAACTTTATAAATTATAAATAATTTATATTTAATATGATAAAATTGCGCTTTTTATTGATAAATTTGTTAAAGTTCACCGTTGTCATTTAAAAATAATGTTTATTATTTAACTGGTTTTTAAATTTCTTGTAATTTAAACGAACATGTTACGTACATCCACTTTGAACACAAAACATGAACTGAAGAAATTCAAGATAAAATCCTGGTAAAATTCAGTTTTAGTTTAGCTACAAACCAATTTCTACCCACTTCCTCTAATTCTTATTTTAAAACACGCAAATGTAGAGTGCAGCACTTGTGCAAAAAATTTATTTAAACAAATCAAATTTACAATTTTTATTCTTTAACAAAGTATTGATTCACTAGTTTCAACAGCTGTAATTGTGCATAGAGTTTTTTGTAAACAAGTCTGATTGCATCCCTGTTTCATCATAACATCGCTGTCCCTTACTAAAAATCTAAAAAAGCGCGTATAAAGATTATGTTTATTATTCTAGCTTAATATCAATAAAAGTACCTATAATATTGTTGTACTATTGATTCATTAGCTGTCATATCTTTGATTAATTTACTAAAATTATCCAATGATAGTTCACTCAAACCATATGCATCTTTGAATGAATACAATTTATACCATTGTGGAGTTTTTGATGGATTTTCGTTTGCTTTTGTAATATTAAATGTATATTGATCATAATCGAGAATAGTCTAAAAAAAAACATAATTGAATATGCAATTAGTTGTAATATGTCTACGAATAAATACATATTTTGTCGATTCGACAGTATAAAATCGAAAATTTGGATTCAATCCAACAAAAGTTGTAAAACTACCACCATTAAACGCAACATTAATTACTTGATTAGAATTTGTAAGATTATAGAAAAATCGTATTTCATCGAAATGTGTGTGTCCGTTAAATTGTGCTGAAATCGTTCTGGCAAAACTACATATATATGGAAAACGATAAATTCTCGTTAGTATGTTTTTTCTATACAACAAAACTTTCGCAACCCCACCGATTTACAATCCTCCTAAACTGATTACTCCATTGTTTGTGACATCCAATTTCTCCAGGTGGTATATGTGATAAAATATGAACATTCTCGTTGTTTAATTCCGCTTCTGTTAGTTGTTCAACAAGCCATTTTAACTGTTCATATGGATCTTCATCGTCGTAATTAAGCCACAAATTGTGTATATAACAAACGTTACTATTTAACGCAATTATACGAAAACCAGGCTTTACAACCACCGAATAATAACCGCCCTTAAGAAGTGTGGCTGTCGTAGATTGTGGAAGCCATTTAGACCATTCTTCAGCCACTACATTAAACACCCAGTGGGTGGTTATCGAATCATTTACCAATTTTTCAGGCGAATAACTAAAACAAAACCATTACGTCTTTTTCAAGTTTGATTTTTAAATTAATAATGTCGTTACAAATTCGTTGGATGCGGTTCGTGATTGCCAAGAATCGGATAAACTGGAATATTAAAAGAATCCCTAAACAGTTTATAGATTTCCCGAATTGATTCGATGTTTTGTTCTTTTGTTGTCAACCATGTATGGCTAATTATATCGCCAGTGAAATAAACAAAGTCAATTTTCTCCTACAACCAATTATTTATGGAAATTTGAAAACTGTATATTGATTTTATTACGTAGTTGGTTTTAATATAATTTATTAAGCTAGTGATTGAATGCCATGGCATATCGCAAACATTATAATCACCCCAAAAACCAGCAGCATCTTCTGAATTCGTCGGTGTTCCATTATGACAGCATAATGGCTCTTCGCATTTAGCATTCGAATTGGGTTTATAAAGTGGATCGTAATGAATGTCAGTTAAATGTAGGATTTTCAATTGACTATCATTTTCAATCTGAAAATATGCATAAAATATTTAAACAAACTTAAACCGATTGTATACTTTTTTCCTTGTCTTTGTCGGCTCTGGAGGTAATGGGATTACCCATTTCTTTGCATCAGGATCCACACAATTATTTTCTTGTAAATTAATAGAACATACTCTTTTTGCTGTTAAATTTTGTTTGTTATCAATAATAAATAAAACAGTATCCTATAAATAAATTATCATTTTAACGAGCGCGATAAGCGAAAATGTGATTTTAATTACAATTTCAACATCAACATAACTGTTGCACGCAATCACGCCCCAATCTGTGTATTTTGGACATAATTCTTTCAAAAGTTTTACCATAGAGTCTCTATTATAACCGGAACGTCTGGCGTGAAGAACTACGTTAATAATTGCTTCGCAAACACCGCATTTGTCCAAGTCAGTGTTTGTTAAATTGTTCAACAATTGCGTTACATTTGCAACATTTTCTTGCGGTATTGCATTTTTTAATATAGCTTAAAATTTATTTTTAGATGCGATTGTGATAAATTTAATTGATTTTACATACCATCTTGTTGAAATGCTAATAAGCAATTTATTAATAATAAAAACAAACTGATTGATAACGACTTCATGTTTATTCGCTTAAAATGGACTAATGACTTTATTTATTCTCTACACGAGCTTATAAATACAAGAGGGGAGAGGAGGAAATTGATTACAATTACATTATTTGAATTGTGTCTAGGCATTTTGACAAGGCATATTAAAAACTAGTCATATGATAAAGAAAACCAAACAATATTTTTATTAAAAGTTTATTTAGTTGATAAACAATTAACAATTATTCTGCCATTTCAACGTCTTCGATTACCAAATCATCCAGCATTTCCTCCAAAGTAATGTGCGGTTCGTTTACATCAAAATCATCGTATTCATCAACGGGAATTTGCTTAGTTTTATCTTTGAAAATGTTAATATTTTGCCTCAATCCAACATCTTCCTCTAAATCGTCCAAAAACTCATTATAATCACTGAAAATTACAACGTAACTAAATTGTTTATAAAAAAAAATGCTATAAAATACTTTGCATCCGTGTTGAAGGCCGTTTGTTCTTCAGTCAAATGCTTTAATTTCCAAGCTCTTTGTTTCCTTCTCGAAGCCCGATCGCCGTAATATTTTTTAACCAGTATAACGTCTGGTTTTTGGGTAATTTTCTCAAAATTCGCATCATTTATATTACTATTTTCCACATTATATCCTAGAACTGAATCACCAGGTTTAAGTACATGGCCTAAATGCGTCCTAGCATGAATTGTGTTTTCATTAATGCCCAATTCAGAAGCACGAACTACCCAAACATCGGCCAACACATGACGATTCGATATTGTGCCTTGGCCAGGAAAATAATTTCGTTCTTTGTCCATTATTGGATCGATATCCATTACGATGTACTCAACTAGTTGTTTGGGGTTGCAAATACTCTGGAAAGGAGTACGCCAATAGATGCTATTACTAACTTCTGCAACTATATAAAAAATTTAAATACAAAACTCTATTTAAATCGGTGAAAAATTACTTTGAGCTGAATTTGGATCGATTAAATGTATGGAATTCGTTACACGATTTACTAAACAAATCTGTGAAATGCCTCCAAGCTGTTGCGTTAATTTTTTCGGTAAACAAACGACGCTATCCTTCGATATAGGCACGATTTCTACAGAGAAAGTCATTTTATAATTATATACGTTGCTGTGTATATCGTGCGATATCAATTTTTTCGATTGTTGGTACTTGCATGGCAAGACAGTTTGTAAGAAATCGACCATTTTACGAGCATGTGCCTCGGTTGTATAAAAGAAATCTAAACCGCCATGAATCGGTTTGATTCCAAGTGTATTTTCATGGGCTTTATGTTTTAAAATCAGTTGTTCCAAATAGTAGAATGTCTTCATATTCTCCGCTTTTTGTCTAACTTGTACCGAAGCACGCCAGTAGTCTTGAGCTTCGGATCGATGACATTCGTCACACATTTGATGATTTATAGTATACTCAACGACGAAAACTTGCTGCAAAATCGTTCCACCAACAACTTCTCCATGTACCGTTAGTTTGACTTTGATGCGTTTTGAATGAGGCTCCGTCCAGACAAACGAGGCGTCCACTAGCTTAACTCTATTCAGCCCTTTCAGCTTTTTAAGACACAAAGAGAGAAGTTCTCGGGATTCCAAAGTGCAGTGCACCCATTCAGATGGGGGTTGCAAATATCGTTCACAACCACGACAAAAATAGAGTGTGGCCTGTTTGGGGATGCCTTCGGTGATGTCTACCTGTGACCTTAAGCAAGCCACACACATATTTGCTGGATTTGGTTCTATTGGAGTCCCACATTCGCAACAAAGACTAAAAAAGTATATGGTTTAAAGTGGAACTATTGGACTGCTGTTAATTACGAAAGAACTTACATTCTTTTTGTTGCAACGGCAGGATTTACTTCAGAAATGTATTCCATTCTTATGAAATATTGTGTTACACGTTTTCACCCAAAAAATCTAAGGTTATGTTTCCTAATGATAGAAATAGAATAACAGAACTCTACTAGAGTTTTTGATCGTCTCTAATAGAGAACTCTAGTATAAGTTTTTTGAAAAAAATTTGAAATTTCAAAATTAGTATCTCAAAAAACATTCCTTCGGTTAGTTGCGAGACTGATTACTGGCGCCTCTTGTTAATAATAGCTCACAATTGACTTGTGAACTTATTAAATTCGCATAAAACAATTTCTGATGTGTAGGCGTATTTGAATTAAAGTATCTTTAACAAAAACTGATTGCTGCTGATGGAGTCCAACAATGTAAAATCTCTTTGATCAGCAACAGGTTAGTGATGGTGGTGGGTACTCCTCGCTCTTCTGAAATCGTGTTTTATTCGAATGCATTTTACGTACTTGCGTAGTGTTGTTGATGGTGTCTGTGTCGAAAGTTGATTACACATATATTATATATGAACCACAGAGAAGCGACATAAAAAGAATTTAATTCAACTTTAATCGTAGTATTAGTGTTTGTAAAAAAGTGCATTCATTCATTCACTTTGTGTGTTGTTTCAGTGGATTTTAATGTTTTTTGAAGTTTGTCAACAATTCGCACACATTTTGGTAAATATTAGAAAAGTTCTTTTCAAAATTTGAAAGCAGGAAGAACATTCTCCAAGTAAAATTAATTTAATTAAGTTGAATTTTATGATATTTCGGGGTCCGATGCACCTGCTACATTCCCAAAACAAAACAAATTCTTCATCTTATTTTAATATGTTAAAAGCCGCATTCCTTTTGGCTTTGGTACTTTGCCTTCCGGCTATCAGATGCTGCTATCAAGGCCGATTTAATACACATTTACGATAAATGGAGTGCATTTTATTGATAACTAATAAAATAAATAAATCTTCCTAATTTGAATAATAATAAGTCGTAAAGAAAATGATATATTATACATTATATTTGAATTATGAATCAATTTTTAATACAATAAAAATTTATTTATTTTAATAATTGTGGTTTGTAGGCTGAGTAATGTTGTAATTTATATGCAATATGCAATCGCATGCATGTTTTCAATACAAACAATAACTTCACTATTTAATTATATTTAATATTTTATTATAAATCGAGGCCTAGACATTTAGGTAATTTAACATTGAAAACGCACCAAAATTCAATTTCGTTCAATCATTTTATACAAATGTTACGCTAAACTGGAACCGAAAGTAAAAAAAACTGCATAAATTACATTTAAATAACATTAAATTTTAATTTAAAATTTAATTAGACATTAAACAACACTTTATACAGTCTAAACATAGATTTTTCGTGGTCGTTTTTTTAACCATCTATTTGTTTTGTACTATAAATAGCCCCTTAAATGAAGTTGATGAAAATTTTACTAAAAAAAGATTGAACTTTAATTGGATTCTCTGTCGCCACTTTAATGAAAACTACGTAAGAATGCAAATTTTCACGAAAAAATTCAGACTTGCGTCGATTTTTCTTCGTTATTTGAAAATATATTCATTTCATTTCAGACTTGTAAACTTTATCCTCCGGTAAAGTGAAAACTTGGACATTTTCACCACTGAAGAATCGTTTTTGAGGGAAAATGGTTTACGATTGTGGTTCCTGTTTAGTAAAGTACATACTTTGCTGTTTTAATTTCTTTATTTTCGTAAGTAAATCTTATTTTTATATCTTTATGTATAGGAAAAGTCTTTAAATTATAAAAATGCATTACATGCTCAACGAATTTGTTTATAATATTAGAAAGTATCTCACTAATTGATACATAAGTTAAATAGTTTTACATAAACGTATTTATTACATAATTATAATTACATTTGATGTTATTTTCTCGGTATTGTTAGATTTTCCTTTTATTTATGTACATTATTGTAAGTGAATGTTGCACGATTTTTGTCCATTATTCTTTTTTAATGTTTTTCATAAATTTTCTCTATCCCTCGAGCTATTATTCTTTAATCACGACTGAAATACAATAAATATTGAATGAGATTGGATCGATTTTAAAGTTTTTTAACATGTCTGCGATAATTTAATTGCTTTTATATGAATTTCAGTTAGCTGGTACGGTCGTTTTGGCTGTTGGTGTGTGGTTGGCAGTCGATAAAAGTTCATTTATCGGTTTAAGTAAAATCGTTCCAAGCGAACATGTACAGGTGAGTGAAAACGAATTTGTTAAAAGACGATTTTATTGCTAATAATAATTGATCTTTGACATTGACTTATTTGAACTTGTACAATTACAATAATATTGTTGTCCTTAAAATAAACCTTCTCTATAATTTGTTCCAGTCTGGTAAAGTTTCTTTTTCCATATATTTTTCGTTAAAATTTTATCAACTTTCTCGGCGCCTTCGCCAAATTTCGAAAGAAAAAACACTATAAAATAATGATGATTTTAATAGAAATTGACATTTTATATGCAATTAACATTATGAAATGATATTTAAAGACAATATGCTCCGATTTCATTTTACAACTAACAATAATAGTGTTAAATTAGTCGCAGTTGAATTATGTTTGTTCAGTTTTCCATAAAATAAGAAGAAGTGAAAGTAAAATTTTGTTGTTTTTTGCACATTTTTCTCCTCTACTCGATAATTTACAATATTATGAATAATATATGTACATAATTTTCTATTATCTCTTATTAAGAGTAAAAATTGGTAGGAATTTATATATATATAGGAACTGAAAACGTGAAATTTCTCTTTCCATATTAAAATTCCTTATACAAACTAGATAAAGTTTTAAAATTTTGTTCTTTCTACTTTCAACGTACACAAAACAATGTAAACAATGAAATTTAATTGACCAAAATATAAATTATTTCATTCACACTTTAAAAATTTATTATTTACTGGCTTTCCAAAACGTGATCATGAATTTTATCGTTGAACATTTTAGGGCAATTCGTACAATACATCTTTTATTATAATTTTTCTAAGACAATGAAAAGACAACCTACTTTTAGGCCGGATATTATTTATGGGTATAAAAGTCTTTGTTCAAATTTTTTTTCTATGCTTATATAAAACCATTACTGAAATTAAAATATACCTTATTAATTTTTCCCTTGTTGAAAAATGTTATCTCTTCAATTGATCAGAATAATAAATTTATTTCCTTCATACACGGTTTCATTAGCGGCCTTCTATATTTAACAAAAAACTACTTTTTCTCTAAAAAACTCATGTATTTTAACCATAATCAAATATTTATGGTGAGAATTCAATACTGTCCAAGAAAATTTTTTTCTACGATTTCTAAAACCATATTTTCTACATGAATAATTCAAACAGTACAAGACCTTCATTACTTTACGCATAAAATAATAATAATAATTCAATTTTTTGCTAAATAACATATTATTTTCTTTTGTCTAACATTTTTTTATATAGAAAATAATTATAAGTGCCCATTTCCTCATTCTGAGACCTGAGTTTTCGGTTCTTTGCGTTTATTCCTTTTGTTGCACATGCGATGCACTTTTTAAATTTTACGTAAAAATTGTAGATTTTTGATAAGAAAATTCAGAATAAATCGTTGCCTTCAGTTTAAACATCTTAAAGTCAATAATACCTAATCCATTCATAAAAATTGCATAAAAGTGCACAAACCAAAAAACCAAGGTGCACAAAAGAAATTCTAGGTCATCGATAATGCATTATGAAGAGGTTGTTGAACTTAACAATATAGGTATACGGCCACTAGGGTAGTAAATCGTAAATATAAGGGTTGTAATACACGTGTACAAAATATATGGTCATTAATATATCGATTCGACAAATTATTAATACAATTTTTTCTTTTTTTCTTAAATATAGCACTTTACACAACCTGGTGTTATCGAACAGGCCTCTTATATATTAATTGCAATTGGGGGTTTAATGTTCCTCGTCAGCTTTCTAGGATATTGTGGTGCCATTAAAGAATCACAATGTATGCTATCAACAGTAAGTATTTATTTGTTTTTTAGAAAATTATATCCTGCTCTTTAATACCGTTTTGATGTGAGAAAGAAAAGTGGATCAGTGTTATAAAAGGTGAAATGTATTATAATTGTTTAATTTTTTTTATGGTCATTTTAATGACAATATAACATTTCAACAATTCTTTTACACAAAATGTCTTTGTCTTTAAGAAAATCGATGAAATTGATTTTTGAAAATTTTATTAAAATAACAGTACTTTATTATATAATGATAATTAAACCGGTATTATTTGAGAAAATTTTTAACCAATACAGGTGTTTTAATCATTGTGTAAATTATTTAAATAAATAAATTAGATATATTTGTCCTAAAAAAGAAATTTAAATTGTAAATAAAAAACGTACTGTTTTTATTACATCATAACACGATATATAAATGTTCAATTGTGGCAGAAATAATTGTGGTCTCTTTTTGGTCATCCGGATGTTAACTAAACAATAATTATTATATGAATATTAAACATTTTCGTATTTCATTTCATCCAAAGTTTTATCCTCCCACACGTTATAAAATCATATAAATTGAACGCAATTTATTGAAATAGTTAAAAGTACATCGTATTAATTTATACATCCGAAAAGGGTCGCTCTCTGCAGCCTCTTTCATCTCCTGCCATTTATATATATTATTTGAACCATAAAATAATAATAATAATAATATGCAAATTTTTCCAGTATGGAATTTTCCTTTTGATTATATTGGTGTTGGAAATAACAGCTGGATGTCTTGCGATCGTTTACAAATCGAGAGTAAGAATTCGTATTGTTTGAATTTTTTTTGTAATAATTTTAGAATGTTAATTAGGCGGAAGAAGAGACGAAGAATCTGTTAAAGTCATCATTGGCTAAATATTATTCAACATCAGAGAATTACGATGCTGTTACATTAACATGGGACCATTTACAAGCGTCGTTGCATTGTTGCGGTGTTGATAATTACGAAGATTATCAAAAGAACGAGGCATGGCAAAGGGGTGAGAAATTAATTCCGGAATCCTGTTGTGTTTTGGATGGTGATCCATTGAAATTGAAACCATTAGCACCAACATGTACAAGATCACCAAATGACGTAAACTCCTACTATAAAAAGGTATTATATGCGTACATTTTAATTGGAAATCGATTTTTATTATATGTTTTATATTTTCTTTTTATTTATAAATTTCTAGGGTTGTTATACGGCTGTTATAAATTGGATAATGTCGAATTTAAATATCGTAATTGGTGTAGCAATTGGTTTCGGTGCTATAGAAATTGTTGGTATCATATTTGCATTTTGTTTAACGAAATCGATAAATAGCGCTTACGGTAAATGATTCATTAAATTATTGTATTTTGAACGATTTTTATTTTGTCTTTTTTTTGAATTTTAAATATTCTAGTCGTAGTTTTTAATAATAACTATATTACAACATTTGTTTTGTTATGTTTTCTTCATTCTTAAATACCATCATATCTTTTGCATTGTATATACGAAATATTTTTATGCTCATTTATAACATACAAAAAAGATTTTACTCATTTCTTTAGAAATTTAAATTCCTTTCCTTTTCATATTTATATAATACATACATTGTTTGTATTTTGGAATTTTATAATTATAATGTAGATACAATGACTAGTAGTGTTTATAAGACATTTTTGCAGTATTATTGTTGTGTAAAATAAAATGTGCCTTCAGAATAATAAAACTGGACAATATACTATAAACAAGTGTGTGGCACAAAATTTGTTGTATGATTTTATGAATAAAGTACACAAAATATACGGAATTATTTTATTTACCTGAAAAATCCCAAGGAATAATTTAAAATAAAAACTACTTAGGTATAATTTTCCATAGATTTATTCATTTACAAATTTTAAAATAGAACAATAAGAGACAAATATTTATGTACAATAAATTAAAACGTTTTAAAAATAAATACTTTTAGAATTGATAGCCTGGTTGTGCCCCTTGCGGCATTTGCATTGCAGGCGATTGCATTTGTTGCACTCCAGGTGTCGGATTTTGTTGTTGCGGTTCACTTGGTAGTGTTAAATTTATCAACAACTCCCTAATAGCTGGAAATACGGAACATTCCGTTATATTCGACTGGAACTGGCTGAAATGTTTCAACAATTGACTGGCCGCCGTCATTGCTGGCAACGAACCAGTTTCACGTTTTTCCGCCAATTGCGTTACATTTGTTCCAGTATCATATATTAATGGTAGAATTATTGCTGGTGGTTCCATATTTGGTGGGAATTGAACACCAATTCGAGTGATTTGCAACTAAATACAACAAACTTACCACAAAAAAATTACATTTTCAAAAAAATACACTTACGAAAAATAGAATCTTCGATCTGATTACTAAAACACCAGACATTCCTGTTGGAACAATTGGCGTGGCGGATGGTGGCACCCTCAACATCCATTGCACAGACCATTTCATATTTTGGGATTGCGCCAAACCGGGCATTAATTCCAATTTCATGATTTGTATGAAATCTTTCAAAACATTTATCGATACATTCAACATACTGCAAAACGTGAACATCGACGTCGGCTTATATGGTGGTGCTGCTGCACGTGTATCAAAGAATTTCTCCAATACTTGTAAATCCTCTTGTGTCCATACATCTTTATGTTCAGGTAATGGTGTTATTTTCAAATGTAAACTTTGTAAATGTTGTGGATTCAATGCTATACGACATTGTAATGTGTCATTCACTTTGAAATGAATCACACCGTGTTCTGTTGTGGGAATTGCTGTCAGCTAGAAATAAAAACAAAAACAAGTTATTAATAAATCAAAAATAAAATAAATACGTTTATACATATGTTTCGTTGTGAATAAATCGATGTAGTTGCCTTCTCATGTATACACATCCTAAGAATCGTTCCAACGGTGCCAATTCCGGACCGGGTAAATTCTGTGGATGTTGATTTGGTGTACAAAGTTGTTCTAAAGCTTCTTGCGTTAATAATGTTGGTACAGCACCAGCCCAAGAACGTTGTGGAAGGACACGAGATAGATGACTGCCTGGTTTTAATTCGGATTGTTGTGGACTGTGCATCACTGGATGGCCACCAGGTGATTGTCCTGGTCTAGCTGGTGACGGTCTTGGCATACTAGGTGACCCAGGCCAATTAGAAGCACCAGGTGAAGAAAGGCTCGATGGGGGAAATGGACTGCCATCAGTATGACCTGCATATTGTTTTTGAATAATGAAAAATTTTTCATATTTTGATTTACAAGTACAAAATAATTAATTTATATACATGGTGTTCCAGAATAACTTGGCAATATTTTAAGGGTTTATTCCTGAGTACATTTTAAGAAAAAAAGTTCATATAAACACGTCCGAAATCACTTTGTTTTTAAGATACAGGGTGTTAAAGTTGTATAATTGACCGCCCCCAAATATGACTTTTTTTTGTAGTTTAATCCTTCATTGAATTTATGCTTTTGTACTTCGTTTAGTTCAAATAAGTGTAACTTCCAAAATATTTTAAAAACAATTCAGAAATTACCAGTTATTTGAAATTCGATTTATTGCCGACACGTGTTAACTTTTTTCGCATTTTTCTAAAAAACGACTCATTTGAACAAACAATTTCAAGAGACACAAAAGTTTCCTTGTTAAATTTTCTATTAAATAAGTTATTTTAAAAAGTACATTAACAGGCAAAAACAAAAAGTTCCGAGGGTGTATTTACAACCCCATGATTAAAAAACATAGTTGGGGGCGGTCATTTTCGTTTAAAGTTGGTACAAATGTGTAGGCTAATAAATATTTTTATGTGGAATTTCATTTTAATATCTCTACTATTTCCCGAAATATTTAAGTAAAACCTTGTTTTTTTTTCATAAAACTTTAACACCCCGCATCTTAAAAACCAAGTAATTTCGGACAAGTGTTT
>SSSI01008828.1:0-13090 GCA_004796505.1 Oryzaephilus surinamensis | reverse complement strand
TGAACACATTCTAAACATATATTTACAGTCTATTAACACACATTAAACAAGTCCATTATGTACGGTTTTTTTACCTTTTCTACCTAACATTACGGCCAAATGTAGGGCTGTATTGCCTAAAAACGTAATAAATTTGTACAAAATAACTATAAATCTGAAATAATTATTAGTTGTGATTGATCACAATTTGCATACCATGTTTGTCTTTTGTTGCTACATTGTGTTTTCTTAATAATCGTGAAAGGGTTTTCAAATCATTTTCAAAAACAGCTTTATGTAGAGGAAAACTGTCGTCTTCATCGGCCATTATTACTAATTTGACGGTATTTTTGACAATACAGACTTGACAATAAAAATTAAATAGATCATGTTAATGAGATATAATTTGTTATTTTTTATAAATCAAAAATATTCAGTGGAGAGTTTTTTAATGGGTATAACAACTATTTTTCAAGAAAATTAGCGGTAAATAAAAGGTCTGTTCGGACAAGCCGTTAGTGGACTATCCAATGGATAGGTCGTCAGCTCCGTACTGCTCAGATACGTTTTAATATACATTAGAAAGTCAGACCGAACGGTTTTTTTCCAATGCGCATGAGTCGTATCGTTTGTAAACGATAAACAGCTTTGTCCGAACAGACCTAAAGATATCGATAAAATCCTCAAAATTACGCACCCATCTCTATAATATTGGATGGTAGCGACATGTGTGAATGAGGATACCAACTTAAGGCAATATATTTTGATAGTATTCTGTAATATGTATAAGCCGACTTTAGTCTAGACATACGTTTCGTTAATCTGTCCTCATTTTCATTAATTTTGTGATAAAGATAGATAATTAAAGTATGTGGCAACTAAATATTCTTTTACAAACATTCGTGTCACAGTTTCCAGACTCGCCCCCTTGTCAAATTTTCGTAAACAAATTAAAAGAAAATATCACGTACAAGCATAATAAATATTAATCTATTAAAAAGAACATTAGTCAACAATAGTCTATAAATGGTTGTATAAAGTAAGGACAACATATATAATTTCCCCCTACCTTTGCGAAAATTAAAAATTCCAAATTTGTTCGCATATTGATGAACATGTTTATCAATTAATTTAATGACGAACAGAAAAAACGTAATATGGAAAGTGGGTGTTTAACATTATAATGTTTATATCGTGATGGCATCGTCAATTAATGCTGATACAATATCGGAATGTAGTGAAGCTAGTACATTATTAGATGGTAGTGTTATATCAACTGTACCAGATCGTCATGGTTTTTTGGGTGGTACACAATACAGTCCAGAACCACGACAAGGACCACCACCAGAAACGGTATTACGTCGTGAACGGAAATGGTTGAAAATGTTGACCATGTGGAATCAATATATGAGTAAAGATTATCGAAAAGTGCGTGAACGTTGCAGAAAGGGTAAAAAGACAACAATCAACAAACAAACAAGACATGTTTTCAGTTTCATTTTATAATTATTAGGTATTCCAATGTCGATTCGTCCACGTGCATGGCTATATTTGTGTGGTGGTAAATTATTAATGGATAAACAACCACATTTTTACGAAGATTGTTTACGAGCTGATGGAAATCCAAAATTTATTGATGATATTAAAAAGGATATTCATAGACAATTTCCAACACATGAAATGTTTAGTTCAGAAGATAAACCAGGGTATTATTATGAAGCTTAGATTAAATACAAAATTTAAATATAATGTTTTTTAGTCAACATGAATTGTTTAATGTGTTGAAAGCGTACACAATACAAAATCCAGATGTTGGTTATAGTCAAGCACAAGCACCAGTTGCTGCATTCCTTTTAATGCATATGCCAGCTGTTGAAGCATTCTGGTGTTTAGTATCCATATCAAATAAATATTTAGAAGACTATTATTCACCGGATATGCAAGTCGTACAACGTGATGGTTTAATATTGCAAGGTTTATTGAAAAAAGTCTGTCCACCAGTTTATAAACATTTGAAAAAAGTCAATGCCGAACCAATGTATTATTGTACTGAATGGTTTCTATGTGCATTTACAAGAACATTACCATGGGATTCATTATTAAGGATATGGGATATATTTTTATGTGAAGGTGTTAAAGTATTGTTTAAAACAGCACTGGTTATATTAATTGGTTGTTTGGGTACACCGAAAAGCCGTAAACAATGTCCTGCATTGTGTGAAACATTGTCAAGATTAAGAAATCCACCAGATGATATATTACAAGAAGAGAATTTAATTTATAATATAAATCGTTTGGATTTAACTGAACGTGATTTTCAAATGGAACATCAAAAACAAACGAAAAAAATGAAAATTGAACAGCAAACTAATAATACTGCTGATAGGTAGTAAATTTTCTCGAATTTAATCTCAATATCAAATGAATAACTAATATATATTTAAGAACTGAATTATATGCATTTATATTTTTTTAAATATGTGCAATATTATTCCACAAAGTGTTGCTTTTTTGTTTATAAAATGCTTTTGTTTAGTTTTATATAAGAGGGAATAAAATGCACAAACATATAATATTACATATATGGGTAGGATGTTAGTCAGTATTACTGTTATTGTTATGGAATATTTTGTACACTAACAAAGTGAATAAAAATTTTCAAATTAATTTATTACATGTATTTTATTGTACATTATCAAACAATCTTACAACTTCCGGCATTGCATTTAATCTATCCATTAATCTTTGAAATGTTTGCATTTCATCTTCGGTTAAATTTTGATATGAATTTGGTAGAAATTCAATGGACGCACTTTGTATTTTGTATTTGTCTTGTAATTTATGTACAACTGATTTAAAATTACTAGGACCGCATATAAATTGTAGTAAATTGTCTTCTATAAATGTTACATCTTCGGCACCAGCTTCTATCGCATCGTCGGTAGCTTTTTCAAGTAAATCATCTTGTTTTTCGGTAATGTCTTCATCAAAATCAACTAAAATCATGCCTTTTTCTTCAAAGAGATGTTTACAAGCACCACCGTCAGAATATTTACTTCTAAAATAGGTGATAAAATTTATAATATGTTAGGAAATGTGTAAATGTGTTAATTTACTGATGTTTTCTTAATAAACCTGCAATATTTTGTCGGGTTGCGTGTAAATTATTTGTAAACAGTTCACAAATGATGAAACAACTTCCAGGACCTCTAATAAAAAGCAAACCTTGTTTAATTCTGATTAAAAGTTTATGAATTACTTATACTTTATCTCTACAGTATGCGCTTTTGCTTGTGATTTATCGGATTCGCAACTTTTCAACACATTTTGTATAGAAGCATTGGGCATGTTAAAGCGTCTTGCTTGGTCGATAATTTGTTCCAGTCTTAGGTTTTTATTAGGGTCCGTTGAGCCTCCCACTAAAAGTTTTAAATTTAATAAATAAAAACATGAAATATATTTTTTAGTTACATTGAACAGCCACTCTCATTTGAGTACTAAGTTTAACAAACATTTTACTCTTTTCTGCGTCTTTTGCGGCTTTTATATGTCGTATATTTTGCCATTTTGAGTGCCCTGCACATCGTTTAACACATTTGTTAATGTTATTTATCATAAATAAATTATTTACTGCGGTTTTAAACATTTTTTTATTTCTCTATTTTAAACTTTACAAAATTTTGAGGTTATGTTAACCTTGATTGAAAGTGTGAGTTATGCAATCAAGCAAAATAGGTTTTCTTTGTCTGATTTATATGTGCTGAGTGAAATAGAAAGTTATTTGTTTGTGTTTATTTGGTTAATTTATTAGAAGAAGAAGAAGCGTAATGGTTGACGTGGAAAACATATGTATCATCGAAAGTGTATAATTTTATGTTTAAACAATTTATTTTAATATAAAAATTAGTTTCTATCAATGTTTCTGATTAAATTGAGATAACAATTTAACAATGTGGCAGAATAAGGAAGAAGATCCCGGTGGAAGTTCAAATGTTGAACAATTGGATAATGAAAGTTTGTTAGCGAACATTAAAGAAGTCCTTAAAAACAGCGATCAGAGTAATGTAACACAAGAAAAAGTTACCGAATATATAAATACTATAACAAAGGCCAAAGCAAAACGGACACGGCTTAAAAGAGATGGTTCAAACACAGTTTCGGAGTCGTCAACATTGGATGCCAATAAAAAACAACGGATTACGTTGTTGCGACAACAATTGGAAGAGAATAAGTACGTATATATTATATTTTATATTTTTATAAATATGTTTATTTGAAATATTCAAGGGCAAAACTTGCGGAACGTGGTAAAAATCAAAAAGGAATCGAAGAAATGGTAACACAATTAAAAGCACAATTAAATGATTCGCAGCAAATGATGAGTCCATTAAATTTGTCTTTGGCTGAAACGAAACACGACTACACTCCAAATACACCACCTCAAGAGCTTTATAACATTTTATTAGTGAAAGAACGAAAAATAACCGAATTAACGAACAAGTTACAGAAACAAGAAGGCCATTTATTGGATTTGCAAGAAAATCTAAAAGAAAAGGACTCCGTTATCGATGCACGTACAAAAGCAATCACTCTAATGAGCGAAAGTTTAAGTAAAAAAGGTAAAAGTACATTGGATGCACTCGAAGAAACGAAAGAACAGATGCGTGTTATGCAAAATAATTTCGTCAAACTTGAAGAAGATATGAAAGCCAGACAGTTAAAGTTACTGGATGATTTACGTTCTAAAAATTTGGAAATTAGTGACTATCAAGAGAGTATTGAGAATTTAAAAATGGAAAATGAACGTTTGGGAAAAATTGAACAATTGGAAAAGCAATGGCAGGAAAATAAGGAAGTTAATGAATTAAAAGAGCAAATTGATGCTTTGAAAAAACAATTAGACGACAGTAATAAGAGTATGATTAAAGCAAAGGCGCAATATCAGAAGAAATTGAAGGAACAAAATAAAAAAATTGAAGAATTCAAGAAAGTTAGTGACAGTAATGCTTTGATTGTTAAATTACAAACGGAAAATTCGAAATTGGTGGAGAAAATTGCTGAATTGGAAGAAGAGAAAGGAAATTTACAATTGAATTCAATGGAACCAGATATAGAAAAGATTGTTGAGGAGAAAAAAAAATTGGAAAACGATTTGGCCAAATTAAAAATAGAATTAAATGAACGTGTCAGTAATGAAATGAATTCCATTCAATTTGAAGAGCAAATTGAACGTATTGAAAAAGAAAAATCCATTTTAGAGGAAAAAAATCGTCAACTAGTGGAAAAAATTGATGATTTATCGAAACAAAAACAAGAAATCAGTTCGAAACTTGATCATTACATACAAGAAAATATGGAATTGGTTGATAAACTGGAAAAGTTGAGTGCTGAAAAAGTTTCATCGGCTGAAAGTATAGAAATTGTTGAAGGATTGACACAACAAGAATTGGCAGCATATCAGAAAACTGTTGAAACGGAAAAAGTTGAAGAAAATGATCCACCTGTTGAATTAAATGAAAGTGTATTACAATTAAACGAAGATTCCACTGAATTGCTGCAGAAAATTGAAATGTTTAATGCTGAACGAAGAGAAGTAATGGGAAAATTAGATGAATTACGTGAAGAAAACCATAATTTGTCGATGAAATTGAAAGAAATTGAAAATAATCGTGATGTTTTAGCAGAAGCTTATGAACAATTGCAAAATGAAAAAGAAAAATTAGATGATGAATTGAAATCGGATGACTTAAAGGTGCGTTATGATAATTTATTGAAAGAATACGATGATTTAAAGCGAAATATTAAAGAAAAAGATGAATCAATATCGGAAAAGGATTTATTTGAATTGGCCGAAGCAAAGAAATTAATTTGCCAATTGGAAGAACAAGTTAAAAGCAATACGGAAGAAATTGAAAATTATAAAATGGTGATTGACGAGAATAAAGACGAATTAATTAATTCGTCGAGTTTAATAAACAATTTGCAATGTAAATTAAAGGAGAAAGAAACTGAAATCGTTGAATTAAATACTGTTATGTCTGATTTAAATACAGTTATTAATAAACTTGAATCAGAAAATGGCAAATTGACAAATTTCGAGCTATTAGAAAACCAATTGGCTGAATTAAAAGTAGCACTAGATGGGCAATTGCAACAAGCACAAGATTATGAACAGGAATTAGACCAAAACAGTAACACGATAAGTAATTTAAATAAAGAATTAATTAATTTGAATAACAAATTATTAGAAACTGAACATAGTTTGGAAATTAAAGATGATGAATTAAAACATTTACAAAATGTGATTAAAGACAAAGACGAAAACTTTAAAAAACTAAAAGATCAATTGGAGAAAAGATGCGAAGCAGTACAAAAACAAATTAGTGGAAACAGTGAAACATTGGATAAACGCGTGGAAGAATTAACGTGTAAAAATAAAGAACAATTAGAGAAAATGCGTAAAATAGCTGCTAATTTAAAAAAGAAAACACAAGAATATCAGGAATTACAAGAAAAATATAATACGGAAAAAGAAAAATGGGAAATTGAGATGCAAGAGAAGAATACTAGTTTTTTAACACAAATAAAAGATATGGAAGATGAATTGACTATGAAAAATCAGCAAATTGAAGAGCTGAACGAAAAATTATTTAAAAAACACGAAACTACTTTAGAAGAAGAATTAACAGGAAATGTTTCTAAGCAATTTGAAGATTCTAAACTGGAATTGGAGATGTTAATAGAGACAAAAGATGGTGAATTGCAAAATTATAGAGATAGAATAAATAAATTAGAAGAAACTGTTGATTTATTAGACAATCAACGTGCTGATTTTGAGAAACAAGTTGTGGATTTATCGGAAAAATTAGCAAATTCAATGATTCTAATTGATGATAAAACACAATTTGTCAATGAATTAGAAAGTAGATTAATTATATTGAATGAAGATTTAAATAATTCTAAAATGAATATAAACGATTTGTCAGATGATAATAATGATTTGAAACGGATTAATAACGAATTGAACGAGCTGAATAATAAACTTAATACCAAATTGAGTGCAGTTGAAGATAAAGTGAAGCTTTTCAATGAATTACAGGTCAAACTGGATGATTTGGAGTCATTGAATGTTTCTTTAAATGAACAAATAACAAATTTAGAAAATATTAATGTAAATCTTCAACAGGAAAATATGAAAATAAAAAATGAATTGGAAAAAATTGAATTTGATTTTCAACAACAATTGGAACAATTGTTAAATGCGAAAAATGAACTGGTTGTTAATTGTGAAAAGTTACAGGAAACTAAATCGTCCGACAACAAAGAAATTGAACGTTTAAATGAAGAAATTACAAATTTACGACAAGAATTAATAATTGTACGACAAGCACGACAAACAGTTGATGGTGTAATTGAAGAAGCTGAAAAGAAAATCCTGCCAACATTCCAATGGGAAACGAAAATTGAACCGGAAAATGCAAGTCAACAATTTTTCGATCAATTAAACCAACAACCGGAAGAAAATTCTAAAGAAGAATTATTGAAGAAAATTAAAACATTGGAATTTATGCTTTATAATGTGGAAAAAGATAAAAATGATGCCCTTTTACAATGCCATGAAATGTCAAATGAATTAACACAATTAGTTTATGAACGTGAAAATAAATATAAATCATCAATTGATGATATACAATCGCAAATCGTTCAACAAACTGTTGATGTTACGGATTCAGATAAACAATTACAACAAATTGAATTTACAGCACCATCTAATGAAGAAATTATCGAACCACAATACGCTTACGTGTGTGGTAATTCATCGGAAAAAGAAATTGAATCACAAATCGTCTCCAATTTCGATGCCAATTTATTCGACAATGATTTAAAACACGTTGAGTTCACACCAACGACGTCATCTAACAATGAAAGTGTTTGTGAACAAAAAAATGCATATGTATGTTATAAACCGGGTGTAGGAGAGAATGATGATGGTTGGGGATGGAGTCCAGAAGAAGCAAAATTAGAAGAAGAACATTTAACTCAATCACAAAATGATTTGTTGACTCAACAAATTGTTCAACTTAAAGAACAAGTTCGAGTGTACGAAGCGGAAAGAGAAAATCATTTGGAAGAAATTAAACAATTGCAAATCAAGTCTGGTAAATTGATAAAAAAATGTAAGGAACTGAAACAGAAAAATGAACATTTGGAAAAAAATAAAAATGATATAAATGATTTTTCAAATCTTGATGAAACGATACAAGATGAACTTAAATCGCAAATAAATCAATTGGAGAAGAAAATTAAGGAAATTAGTGGGGAATTGGATAAAGAAAAAGCAGAAAAACCAATTTTGTTGAAGAAATTAGAAAATATATCGGCTGCCAATGAACGTATGTTAAAAGAGAAAGAAAAACAGAGTATGGAATTGATTAATTTACAACGTAAACAACAAGAAACTGTTGAGAAATTGGAACAATTTGAATGGGGTGGTGATGATGGATTTAGCCAGAACAAGGAAAAACTATTGGAAAATCAGCCAAATGAAGATTATGCAATAAAAATTGAGGAATTGAATCAAACTATTAAAGATTTATCATTGGATAATGAAGAATTACAAAATTTACTTGAAGAACAAAGAAATTTGAGAATTGAATTGGAAAAGAAACATAATTTGAATATATCAGTGGAAGAAATTCAAAGGAAATTAGAAGAAAAAGAGAAAACTATTGAAGAATTGCAAACTCGTTTGAATAATATTCAAAGTAATCCAGAATATTTGAGTATGTTGGAAGAAAAGAATCAGCTTGAAGTTAAATTAAATTCACTTTTGGTACAATTTAATGAAATTCAAAATAGTTTAACGATGAAAGAGAAATTCATCGAAGAATTACAGAGTTCTTTGGATAACATTGAAGGAAATCAACAATATTTAAGTTTATTGGAAGAAAAAAATCAAATTGAAGTTAAATTAAACTCACTTTCGATGCAATTTAATGAAATTCAAAATAGCTTAATGATGAAAGAAAAATTCATCGAAGAATTACAGAGTTCTTTGGATAACATTGAAGGAAATCAACAATATTTAAATTTGTTGGAAGAAAAGAATCAAATTGAAGTTAAATTAAACTCACTTTCGATTCAATTTAATGAAATTCAAAATAGTTTAATGATGAAAGAGAAATTCATCGAAGAATTACAGAGTTCTTTGGGTAACATTGAAGGAAATCAACAATATTTAAGTTTGTTGGAAGAAAAGAATCAAATTGCGTTGCAATTTCAAGAAATTCAGATTAATTTTGTGAATAAGCAAAAAATTATAGAAGAATTGCAATCGAAAATAATTGTTTTAGAAAATATTGAAGAAAATCCACAATATATTATGTTGTTACAAGAAAAACATCAATTATTAGCACAACAAGAAGAAATGCAAGCTAATAATGAGAAAACTGTTGAAAAACTACGTGAAACTGAAGAAAAATGCGTAAATCTTCAATCATTTTGTGATGATTTACAAAATCGTTTACAATTAATTCAACAAGAGATTTTCGATAAAGATTTATTGATTGGTGAATTACAAAATGGAATGAAAAACGATACAAACGAAAAAATCCAACAATTGGAAGATGAAATTGTAAATTTGATACAAGAAAAACAATTAATTAGTAATGAATTACAAAAAACACAAATAACACAATTAACCAGCGATTTAAACGAATTTCAATCAGCGGAATTGTTAAAGGTCCAATTAACACAAAAGAATCAACAAATGCAGGAATTGTTGAAGAGGAATGAAGAACTTGCACAAGAATGGGAAATGCAAGTTGATCAACGCGGTATAGATGTGGCGGAAAGTTGGAAAATACATTTAGAAAATGTTGAGGCGAATTTCAATGAGATTCAAACGAAACTACAACATGAAATCAATGAGTTGGAAGAGAAATGTAATGGTTTAGTGAATGAAAACAATGAATTGAGAAAAAATGTGGACACAGAAATACGAAATGAAGTTGATCGTTTATCAGATCATCAGAATTATATTGTTGAATTAACGAAATCGGTGCAAGATAAACAAAATGAAATTGATGAATTGACATCAAAAATTGGAATATTAGAAAATTATTTAAAACAATTACAGAGTCAATTGGATGAAAAAGACAATAAATTGGCAAGCATGGATTTAATTATTGAAACAACACAAAAACAGTTTGATGAAAAACGTGAAGTTGTTGAAGAGATTGTAAAATTATTGGAAAAAAATATGACAATTCCATTGTCGTACGATAAACAACAAATAATTGATGAATTTGAAAGACAGTTAAATGGAAATAAAGACGAATTGGTGAATTTACAACAGAAAATTGACAATTTTAAACATAAAGAAATTGAATTGACAAAATTGCAACAAGAATTAACGAATCATACATTACAATTACAAAATTGTGAAGAAAAAATCATAGAATTAGAAACAGTTAATAAAAATTTGAATCAAATTATTCATGATAAATCAAATGAAATTAATAATTTATCGGAAAAATTATTATTAATTGAAAGTAATAAAGATTACGATAAATTGGAAAAAGAATTGATTGTTACAAAAGAACAGTACGTGCAATTACAGCAAACATTAACCGAAAATCAACAACAATTAATAACAATAAATCAATATTATAATGATAAATGTACAGAATTGGATAATGTTAATTATCAAATGCAATTATCACAACAAAATCTACAATTTTTACAAACTGATTTAGATAATTTGAAAGAAATGTTTAATGAAAAACAACAACAACTTGATAGTTTATTACAACAACAAGAAGAACAGAAAAATTTATTAAATAGTCATGAAATGGCCAGTAAACAATTAACAAATGAAATAAATAATAAAAATATAGAATTAAATAGTTTAATGGAACAATTAAAGATAAAAGAAGATGATTACAATAGTTTACAACTACGATTAGACGAAGAAACTAAACAAGTTGCCGATTTGAAAGTCATAATCGAAGAACAAGTATTAAAAATTGAAGAATTGAAGAAGGATTTATATTCGAAAAGTAACGATTATGATTCATTGGTGGCTGAAATGGATATAGGAAAACCGACAAGTGTTGCAAAACAATCCGAATCGCAAATCGTCGATAAAGATGGTATTAATAATAGTATGCAAGCTGAACTTGATTTGGCCCTCTATGTAGTCCATCAATTGGATGTTCGTTGTGAAGAATTAACTATGGAATTGACGCAATTGTTAGAAGAACGCGATACGTTGCAACTGAAATTGTCGAATGCGATACGA
Source organism: Oryzaephilus surinamensis (assembly GCA_004796505.1). Lineage (NCBI taxonomy): Eukaryota > Metazoa > Arthropoda > Insecta > Coleoptera > Silvanidae > Oryzaephilus > Oryzaephilus surinamensis. The sequence continues at coordinate 1,809 of SSSI01008828.1, read as the reverse complement.
GAGAAAGAGGAACTTCGAAAAGGTGGTGAAATGAAGGCAGGAACAAGTGGTGGACAACAAGTTGTTCAACAACAAATTGTTCCAAATGTGGAACCAGTAAAACAGCCAGATCAGCATTTACAGTCAAAGTTTGTTCAATTCAAATTGTTAAGAGTTTTTAAATAATTTTTCGTGTTTTATTTAGATTGACTGAATTGAAATCAATTGCCTATCAAAAGGATAAAACATTTGTGGATGGTAAAGAATTAAGAAGATTACAGCAGATGACTGTGATGCAACATGAGGCAGGAAAATTACCACCAGAAGCGGCTGCAAGACTAGTTGAAGCCAGTTATACACTTTGTAAGTTTAGACGGATTTTCTGACTTGAGTGATTCAATTTGGTTGTGTTTTTTTTTTTCAGCACGGGACGTACAAAGTCCATCGAAAGTGCTATTGAACTGGTTGTGGGGCAGAAGTACACCAAAACAGGATGAAATTTAATATGCTTGTGCCTAAATTAGTGTGATAATTTAATTAATATTTGTATAAAGTGTTTTATATTGACAGCGTTTAAAAATGAAACAAATTTAATCTGTCCTTATATATTTATATTTTGTTTGTTTGTTTTTTAACCAAGTCTTAATAAAATTGTAATATATGTATTCGTTAAAAGGTATGTATGTAATTTTATATTTTCTTGTCAGTAGTTGGCTTCAGGATTATTATGATAAAATTTTGTAAAATGAAAATTTTTCAAAAGTTCATCTGAAAATGCGAGTTCTATTTCATTTAAAATACTACATATTTTACAATATAAGATTCTTATAAGATGACGGTCTTATAAGATTCTATAATTAATAAAAACGATATGTTAACGTATCGTGCTTATTAAAAAATTTCCATTGACCAAGGAAATTTTCTACGATAAATAAAGAGATTCAGTAAAAAATAGTTTATAAAAGGACGATTCTTCCTTTCGTTAAAATCCTTACAAACAAAATAATTTCAAAATTCAAATTTTTTAAATTCCCGCTATCTATGCTCACAAACATGGCGACTGATTTTCTCAAATTACAGCTAGCTTTCTAGTTTTTTTTAATTCGAGCTGTGGCACACGAATGATAGGTGGCAATACCAGTTTTTTCTTTTAATTTTTATAAAATGCAAAATTTTCGTTTTTATATTTGTTGTTTTAAAGTGCCTTATGTACTTATATAATTTTATATTTCTATAAAATCTTGAAAGGTTCGCTCTTTACAATAAACGATTTGAGACTACTATGTCTATTTATTATATTAAATAAAAAACAAATCAATAATTATGAGAAATTCATAAGAAGAATCTTGGACAACCCACAAGCCTTATAACTTACCTTTGTAAATTAAATTTTCCTTTAAAACTACCAATAGTTCAAAATATTTCGTTATTTTTTATCACAAATTATCAGTTATCACATACATACATATATTCCCATTTTGTATTTAAGAAATAATAAAAGCCATTTATAATGAAATATAATATGCATATAATTTAATCAATGTTATTACATATATATGTATACCTACTTAAAGCATTTATTTACATTTTCATTAAACACTTTTAAATATAATATTGTTACACAACAATAATTTTAAACAATAAAAATCATTTTATTGGTTATTTTGACAGAAAATATCACAAGTGGTTGGAAGTTACCACTCTATTAGTAATTTATACCGTAAACCGACAATAAAATTAAAAAAAAAACCTTATAAATGAAATGATAAAACGAATATCTATCTATAAAAAACAAACTACATGGCAGTTTTTTTATTTACACATTCATAA
>SSSI01008827.1:0-11022 GCA_004796505.1 Oryzaephilus surinamensis | reverse complement strand
ATTTAAATGAATAATAGGTTCAGCTTGTATATGAAATGTGTAAGTAAAGTGAGTCATAATATGTATTAAGGTACCTTATATTCATGCTTTTTAAATATTTATTAAAGCAGTTTTTTCTGAATTTATTTAATTTCCACAAACACTTACGCCTTTCTAGCACATTATTAAAAATTAATGCTGTATATATTATAATGTACCATATTATTATACAATATTACCACAGAAAAGTGAAATGATTTATTCAAAATAAACTAATAATATGAACCTTGTAATTAGTTTTTCTTTATTTAAATTTTTTGGTGATTTCTTTTTTACATAGATACAATCTTTAACCATATAATCAGTTCAGAGAATCACCCATTGTGTGAAAGAGAACAGGAAAAATCAATTATTTCGTTCAGGAATATACCATGCATGTAGATATATTCCTACACATACACATAAAATTGGACACGGCCATTTTTGAGTTGAACAAATTATATTTTTACACTTGAAAATGAAGTATTCACGTACATATGTACTTTGAATTTGTATTTAACCCAATTCAAATGTAATTGTACTTGACTGCAATTTTCTCTATATGACTTGTCTAAAATTTAATTAAAACTGTTGGATTTTATGGACATTTATATGTATTTTATATTTTTAATAGCGTATTTATGATTGAAGTATTAATGAATAGATAAATTGATTAGAATTCTTAAAGGTACCACAATATAATGTGAAAAACACATGGCCACAAACATTTTTCAATTAGATACGCTCAATATTGAAAAAGGAATATTAAATGGGTTCGAGTGTTGTAAGTTAACCTCAATACAGAGTGTTGCACGCGCTAATAATATTATAAACATTATAACAATATCTTGCTGCACCCACGTTTGCTTATTGACACACATCCAGTGACATTTGAACAGTTTGCTTCCTACAAATACACGGTATTTACATGTACCATGTATATGTATATGCTATATACATGTAACACCCGCGACGCCTTGAGCTATCTAACTGTTTATTGTTAAGAATTCAATATTCACAAACAATAGAAAGTTAATAGGAAATGTTCTTTGACTAACTAAATTGGAATTATTTGTTAGATGACATTTAAATGGCTACCATTTTCATCAATAAAGTGGAAATAGTCAATAATGATGGGTCAAATTTGTCAAAAGGTGCGATTTTTTTCAAAAATTTTTATTTCAAGCTATTTTTTTAAGTTGCGTAAAATTCGCGTAAAAAATATCTTGTGTAGTAATTAAATGTATGTAGGTACATATTTATGATTTAAAAATAAGGGTGTACACTAATTACTTATTGTTAGACACATGTGGCTACTTAATACTACTTTTCTGCATTTACTTATTGTATTTTTTTGAATTGAACAACACGTGCATATAAATTTCTACAATAATTTTTTATTGAACTTGCAGTCGATGTCAATTACGCAAGTTTCTTACAATTTGTTGCATGTATTAAATCTGTAAAATTATCAGACCGAGAAAATTTTCATAATGCTCTCTATATTTGCATAACCTCACAACTTTTCTTATTAAATTACATATTACCTAATTATTTGTAGCCAACTGTAACTTCGTATTATATATTTTTATCAGTGTTGAATCTATAAAAAAACAACCACCTTTATGTATTTTCCACACAATAAATACATACCCATATACATATTTTACCATTATGCTCTCTTATATTTTTGATTTATATCGTTGGCTACTTCAATTCGTTGATAATGACCAAAATTATAGGGTAGCCGTATAAAAATTATTATAAAGAATCAAATAAACTAATATTATCCCAAGTAACACTGTGGTTTAACAATGGAATTAGGCAAATTGTTTTATATTTGTATTATTATTGCTTGCAAATTGCAATTTAGTCACGATTAAGAATTATAATAAATTATTAGTAAAAATGTACATTACTGAATATGTTAATTACAAATAAAAATTAATTCAGCTTATATTCGCTTAGAATTTTATTGGTTTCGTAGATTTAAATTTTTTTACGACCAAACTAGATTTATTAAATAAAGAGTTTAACTTATAAAATATGCACTAATTACGTAAGTGCACCATAATTTTCTTACAACTTAACTGCATATATCAAATTTAATTTCTCATTTTTACGATGCAGTAAAATTAAATAGACCAAAACATAATAAAAATGCATGTTGTATATACTCGTATGTATATGTATATGCGAGCGGTAAGAAAGAATATTTCCATACAACTTGGTTGTAATGTATTATAATATGACATGCAGAAGAAAATGAGAAGTACTTGAGAAAATGTATGTAAATACCTAAAAACCAGTAAAAAAAGATACATTTACTGTGTGTATAAACGTCTTGTAATATCGTTGAGAATATTCAAAGTTTTAGTAACAATGCCAAGCTTTTTTCTACACATATACATATATATATTTGTAGAGTATAATAATTTCAGCAATTGCAACTTTGGTAGTTATTTGTGTGGAAGAACAAAAGTGTCTAGGCTTATCGATTTTTCTAATAAACTTTTCAAATTTTCATGAAATACGAATTAACTTACAACCTACATACGTTCACCAAGTCGAAAAATCATTAGACAATTTAAACCATTCAAAACCGTAAACATAGAAACTAGTTTGTATAAATATATAATTTACCAGTTCAATAATAATGTAGTAATTCTTTATGACATTGAATGTATATCAGCTTTCGCTAGTTTTCTTGTAAGAAGAACAAGGCACTGTATAGTTATTATATGTTATGCAATGTAGATGTTACAAGTGGTGTAGCACAGCTGCTTAATAAGATCACACGCAAAACACCACACATTTTCAAATATGATTAATGTAGAAAAATGAAAAACTACCAACTGACGTATAATGCTGTACGTCAACGCTTTAGAAGGACAAGTTGTTATAATCAGGCTGTGTAATTTAATATTCCCTTCTATAATAAGATCATCAACATGAATAAAGTTATTGCACCACTTCAGGCCATCCATCAAATAATTTTCTTTTGAAAAATAAAACCAACCACCCAAGACAATTCTTTCCTAGCAAATTTGCATATATATATATATCTTGACGAGCATTCGTCTTTTATACGATTTTATGCTGAATAGAGACATGCATGCATTTCAATATAATTTTTTATACAAATAATATATATGCAGTAATAATTGAATAAATTGTGCACGTGTATTATACAATTATTACGTTTTTGTAATTATGCAGTATTATATGCTATAAGTTAGTTTATAACGTATTTAATGAAATTACGAAATTTACCTATATTTATATTTTGTGAAATGCAATTTGTAGATATTAATACAGTTATTCTTTTGCAAGCTAACTAGCCTACAATAAGCTTAAATCAGGTAGTATTATTATACCATCTGCCTAGTGCATATAAAAGTGATGTTTTATTTAACATTTACATTATAAATTTTATGGAATGGTCAACAATTGATCCACCCACCTTTCAAGTGTACACCGTAACTACGTATTGTGTGTAAATCTACATCCGTGTTTAATAATTGTAACATCAGAATGAACATTAATTTAACTGCAACCATTATTTACGGTACCTACTTGCATTTATAGTCAGATAATGCAAATAATCATTAACTCGTATACATATATGTATCTAGTTATATGTAATGTACCAAGTAATATTTCATCTAACGTCATTTTAAATTCACTTTTCTACTCTTCACGAGTTCACACATACTTATCTATTTAGCTTCTATTACATTCATACTACATATGAATAATATCGAATGTTGTTGGTATAACAAATTAGATAAATTATATGTACGAGTATATACCTTATTATTTGTTTACTTACATGTTGGACAATTTTATATCATGTGTATAGATATAATTAAATTGTCATTGCACTATCATTAAACTGATGAATTGCTTTTTCATCTTGCAGTGACTACAACATTATTGATAATAAAACTATTTACTATATAGTAATTTCATTGCGTATTTATTAAACAAAACTTTCAAATAGTCAATCGTTAGTACATGCTTGTATTGCTTGTTAATTTCACTTTTTTTCTAAAAAATACATAACGTTGCGACAGGTGCGATTAGATCTCGATAAAACGAATTAAATTTATGTAAATTATATACATATACGTATGTATTATATGTGTATTCATTTTTGTAAATTAAATAATACAATTATATCACCTACGGTAGCATATGTATATATTTTAGTTACCCAGTGCTTAATACAACAAATTACCCGAAAATAACATTCATTATTTGTTGTTCCTTTCATTATTAGCACCCAAAAATGTCCACGTACAGAGTAATAAAAAAAAAATGATAATTGTAATTTGTATGTTTACGTTTTGTTATCTGATTCACGATTAATTTTTCTGTTTTCACTTCATCATTAATAGAAAATTCATTACAGAAAGTAATTTTATAATGAAACGTTAACATTTAATAGATGTGATGTGCAGAAATATTTATTTATTCACTGTATAAATTATTTAATTAAAAATTCAAGAGATGGATAAGTTGATTTTAAGAAAATATATATATTTATTGCTCATTATTAATTAGTAGATGTTGTAAAGTTTATACAAAAAAATTATAATAGATGATTTATTGTTGAAGGTTTCCTTAGAATGTTCCTCCCTATATATATTGCTAAAACGGCCTAAGGGCGCATTTTCATTACAGTTAGTGTAGTTATTTCAATAAAGTTTTAACATTTAAATTGCTTCACCTATAAATAAAACTTATTAATAATATATCATTTATAAACAATATTATAATATATGCAATGGTGCTGAAGTCTTCACCAAGCGTGAAATTAAAGATGAAGTTGTAAAATGATTGTTTTATATCTACACATACATATATATATAAAAAAAAAGGAATTACACATAAAAACATATTTATAAAAGAAAGGATATTCACCCAACACATTTCCCTATGTGCTTGATTATATAAAGTATATATATTAACATCCGTTGGTTCGCTCATTTACATCTAACGTATTTAAAAGTTTTGTCACAATGAGTAGGCAAAATACTAAAAGGAAATATCATTTGAAGGCGTTTCTCGTCACGCTTTAAAACTTGACAAAACAAAAAGTGGAAAAAATATAATATAAAAAGAATGAAACACTTTACATATAATAACAACAAATTTCATTTTAGAGGTTCACCGATTCTGATGTCGAGGTATATGAACAGCCAAATATCCAAAAGCCCGGAACGATGGTACGCATATTTCCGGATTAATCAAACGAATTATTCCCAACCAGGTTGTAGTGATAATCTTTCTTGGAATTGAAAATATTACCGTTGACATTTAATTTTGTACGAATTTTTTATCAATTTTCATAACCACCATAAAATGTACGAAAAACTCTTCTATTAATGCAACATTTACTCAAGTCAAAAATTTCTTAGAATTAACGGAGAACCTTTAATGAATTTTTTAACGAAACCCACCTAATATTCTATATTGACTAAATTAAGGCAATAAAATTGTTTTTTATAAATTACAACAAGTTTTGTACAAGTTGTAAAGCTTTTGATCTAAACATCAAGGTTGTTCTCTTCATCAGCCGTTTAAATTGCTGCGTTACATGACAAAAATGTTCTAATTTTCCAGTAATTTTGTGTAAAAGAACATAAATATTGTAATACGTTTGTAGATAAAAGTTTTAAAAGTGGATGCTGAATAAATCACGATCACGAAAAGGCAATAACCTCAGAATGTGAACTTGCCTATTTCATTTGGTTAACAATTATTTTTGTACTACTTCGCCGATCGCATCCAATATAAATATAATAATGAGCTTTATCGATAAACAAAAATATTTAATTTGATACGACAGCAATAACAACAACAGCAACAACAACGTGCTGCATATTATTTCGAGATTTTCTATATTTTATGTGCGTAGGATGGCCAAAGTGAGATATTTTATGTTTATTCGTGAGGTGAGAGTTTCTTCATACAATCTCTTCGTCGATCAGATGCATTATTGTATATAATATGTTGATTTCAAGGCCATTAAAATGACGTCATGTTGATCTCCAATCGCTCATTAAATTATTATCTGCATCAACGGATCGACCTGCCACTGACCCAACAAAATAGCGATAACCCCTACTGCTTGGTCGCTCTTGTTAATGAGTATTGAGCAATCTTTGAGTCTTCAGCCATACAGAGTCTATTCTTGGCGTGACTTGCACCTCAACTGTATATTCATACAATTTTATCTAAATTTTTTTTGACACACAGACTAGCTATTGTTCAATTATAATCACTTATCTAGAAGGTTTTTTTTTTGATTTAATTAAATCTGAGGTTAATTTAACAATAACCCTACATGTTATTTTCTTTTCAGCAATGAAAATGACGAAATTATTTATTGTGTTCAACTATTGTTATGGCAAGTTTATGTAAATTTAAATTAACAGCATGGTGTTTTTTTTTTCATATTTATTTGATTTTTTTACATAATAATAGCGGGTAATTATTTACCTTTCACCAAAAAAAAAGGAGTTCATAGTCCTCCCTATAAATATATGTTATTTAACAACCAGCTGAAACGGAAATTATTTATTAATGAATTTGTACACTTGACATTCAATTTACTAGTTATATTCATTATCAACTCGTTATAAATGTAACAAGTTTTTATGGATTTTCGTAATAATTGTTAAGAAAAGGTGTGTCCAAATTAGCATACACATTATATAACAAATTTTATTTGATTGATACAGATAAATCTGTTTGTAGACATTTAGTAAGCACTATATTATAAGTCAAACAGTTTTTTGGGTAGTTTTTCCAATGATGGGGCGTATTTAAATTGGGGTATTAGTTAAAGAAGCTACTGGACTATATAAACGTTCCCACGCTCATAATTTACGTATTTACTAACATAAATTATCATATATCAGTCCATCGTCTTTTATGGACGAGTATTCTGAGCTTACGTGTAGTTTTATTTTCAAATTAGACTTATACGAGTATTTGTTTTGGTCTATTTGCCTTAAAGAAAGTTTAATTATGCATATCGCAATTTTGTTGGAAAAATGTACGATTATTTTGTAAGTAAATAAACCGAATTCTAATATGGTATACATACTAATGAAGGAAATACATAAACAACAAGTTTGTTGGTTTAAATAAGCCATTAAACTTATTATTTTATCGTATCATTAACCACGAAAACTTAATTACAAAAAAATTACATGATTGCGGACTTTTTTTTCTTTCGTATTAAAAGGAAAAGTCTTCATAGTCTCATTAACTTCAACTAAACACCTACACAGGTGCATCCACATATTTCATAAAGGTATATGATTACCAAATATAATTTTAATATAATTTTTTCTAAATTTAAGGCTTTTATCATACTCATTGTAATTTTAATAATTTATTAAGACCACACAAGGATTTTGATCTTTATAATCATTTAATTTTTATGATTAATATTAACATTTAAAAGAAATACATTAAAATATGTTTTCGTTCATGTTTTTAATGTCACATAAAAGAGATGAACTTTATCTTGTTCATTAATGTTTCACTGCATTAATATTTCATATATTTATATCATTAAAAAGAAAGCATATCTGATTAAAAATATCATGTTAAAATTCCGTTGAATTATATTACTGTCAAATATATTTTTACAGTGCTACCGAATTACACAACTATATTTATAATAAACGAGATTATTATTAAGATATATAATCTTTTATTACTATAAGCTTCTTTGGTTGAGTGTAAAACTACTGAAGAGTGTTTTCAAGGTAACGTATTTGTATACAAGTATTATATGGTCATAAAGTAAAAAATACAAATTTAACTTTCTAATTTTTATAAGTAAATTTATTTTTTATGTCAGAAATTAATAATTTCAGATTATAAATAATATTAATGCATATAAACTTATCTGTTTCAATGTCGTGAATTTGTGGAAACTGGGTTAATTAATGAAATATTTATAAATATTATTAGCCTGTTCATCAATAAATCAATCAAAATTCGCATAATAAAAAGTGTAAATGTACAAAAAAAATATTTCAACTAATTAATTTACTATAATCATAAACGTAATTAAAACCTTGGTAAATAGTTATAAATCTTCTAAATTACGTCTATCCTTGATAAAAAAAATCCCGGATATATAAATAAAATTCAATATTTACTTCTTTTTGTGTATATGCGACATTTGTTTTATTATTTCATTAAGTAATTTTTTAATTTGAAACACACACCCGTAGAAAAAAACATATTATACCATTTTATGGATTCTAATTCAGTTTTCTACTAAATTTTATAAAGAACATTTCAGAGATACTGTACTTTTGGTCATTTATAGATATATATGTATGTACAAAAAACAAACCAATTAAAAGATAATTTAATTTGTCTTGAAAATCCTCGGTTTACTTATACGGTTGTTAGATTTAATTGTCCTAAAATAAAAATTACATTATGTTATGTTCTTAAAATACTAAAGACTTCTTTAATTAAACTTTTTCGCCTCATAAATTTTTATTTAATGACTAATACAACATTATTACATAATATATTTTATTAGAATGTGCTTATTATGTTTAATTTGTTGTAAATAACTTTTAAACACCATTAATACATTGTAACGCAAAGTGGTTGGAAATTATGCTAGATTTAGATTTTAACATCGAGAATAACATCTTAATTATTACATGCTGAAGGGACTGAAAATCCACATAGATTATCAATTCTTCTCTTTATTAAAAATTGCCATGGCCATTTTTGCGATGCAAAAATTTCAACCATCAAAATTGATGGAACAATTAATATAATTACATATTACATTATAGATTGATTATAGACTAAAATTAGATTTTCTTGTAATACTTTACATACTAACAAGCATACGTTTTGTACACTAATATATTCGAATACCTATTAGTGGTTTGAAGTTTAAAGCAACATTTTATAATAAACTACAAAGCATGACCTCATGCTTTTAAGCCATATAATAGGAATTTAATCAGAGAAGTTCCAAGTATGTTTTAAAATATTATTTGACAACATGTTAGTGGTCCCAAAGAGTCGTTTATCGATCATTGAAAAATATTTTAACATTTAATACGAACACAATATACTTATTGATGAATATAATAGATACATAAATACCAATCAGTATATCAGATCGTGATTGGAATCTATAAAACCGGTTCATCCCTATATTTTATGTGTCATTCAAAAGCTTCCCAAGTTCTATATTGTATAATTAAAGTTGAAAAGTTTTTTTTCCATCCACAGTTGAAAAAAACTATATGATATTTTTCATATATTATAAAATGGATATGTACAAGTCAGTCATTGTTATTCATCAATGTCAATGACAGGCAGCTCTCTTCCTGCTCAGCGGGTTTGATCTAGCCTGCAGGAGGTAGTGGAACCTTGACGATTTCAAGTGTTAATTTAGTAGGAAAAATACTTCCGCGGCGCCTTTTCGAGCATGACCTCCTTTCCATAAAATACATCAGTAACATTCTGTTCAACACTATTTCATATATGCGTGAATGACTTTTTTATCCTTGTAACGTGAAGAAAATGAAAATGACCATATATTCATTTATCATACACACAGTGTTGTTTTTTATTCGTCGTGTTTTTTCCGCTAATTATGTTCTATTTTTGATACTTATACCAGGTGTTCTGATGTAGCGTACAACATTAAATTATAGATCATTCTTATAAATTATGTATAAGATTATAGGACAATTTCTTGTTCAACAAGTAACAGTAGCTATTTGGTATTAATATTTCGTTTTCTTGTCATAGAGTTATGGACTTAAATAAATAATTTGTTTGCATATATTGATTTAATGAGCATGTTACTATCCGAGACGTAGTAGGAAATTCTAATTTGATTTATATATGTGATATTATTGAAATGTTAGAAGATAATTGATTAATGTTTAATATTTATAACAAGAAAAACATGATGTTAAAAACTACTTATATAAGTGTTCTTATTCAATTAATTTGTAAATTCGTTGTAAATTAGTACCGACAGCTGCAGTACTTTTATAGTGCCTTGAACTGCCTTGTACAGGATTATGAAAAAGTGTATAATTTAGTTTAAAGGATAATTTTTTTGGAAAAAGCTAAAAGCTTCTTTTGTAAAAGATTTGAAGCTCTGTTTTTTTTGAAATAAATAAACAATTCAATACTCTACGAACATTTCAAATTGTAAAATAATACAACTTATTGCATATTGTATTTAAAAATAGGAATTTTTTCCCAGGGTGTTATTGACTTAAATAAAAAACAACTTGACAACATTATTAATTATAACAATCTTTCTAACTGGAACAAAACATCCATTTACAAATTATACGAATTACATGAATATTCATATATTTTTTTACAGTTTTAATAAGAGTATCGACCCGAAATTTTTTCAATTGTACAGATCTACGTGTGTTTTTATAAACATATATATGTGTTTGTACCTACATATTTAATACATCCACAAACACAATGTCATACTAAACTGTTTTGAATTTACTTTGGTAGCTCTGTGTATCCTTTTGATGTCACAACATTATGTACATAATATGCCTGCGTGTCTGTGTCTTTTTTAACGTGAATATATCGTAGTGATTACATGGTCAACGACCAGGATTTCAAACAGGACTCGTTTGGAATTAAATTCGTCATTAGCGGCTATCAATGGAGGGTCACGACCGATTGTTTAGAATTGTAATTTTTTTTAAAGGTGTTTTGTAATATTGTATTACCTTAATCATTCTATAACAGTCCATTTATAACAGCTTAAATCGATTAACATTCATGCTGTAATCACAATAAGCTAAACAAGTTAATACAATAATTAATTATCCAATAATTTTAAATTCAAAATGCAGCTAATTAATTTTATTTTTGTTTATAATGTGATTTTGTATTATTACGCTTTTTACAATAGAAATTTTCAATACATATAACTGCAGTACATATTTTATT
>SSSI01008816.1:0-13255 GCA_004796505.1 Oryzaephilus surinamensis | reverse complement strand
TTTGTTTTTCAAATACTTTTGACATTTTCAAACTGACTCATAATAGATTTTTCTTCTTATCTTTGTATATGAGAAGAAAGAATCGTTTATTTATGGTTAAAAAGTAAAAGGGAGTACAAGGATTTGTAAATCATGGATGGATTTTCAAAAAAAAAACTCTTATCGAGATGAATTCTTGAGCAACATAATGATTTTAATTTAATTTTGCAATGCACTAGAATATTATTAAAGTGTGTATATAATTATTATAAATTACATGCACCTGCACTTTGTATTTATTGAAATCAACTCGATTTTCTTATAATTTTTATTAATTTTTTTTCTGTTGAAAGTTTTTCTATAAACATAATGTGCAGTTACGACAAAATTCATAGTAAAATCGATTAGAAATTTATTTTCAACCCACATAAAATGGTCGAAAAATATTTATTTTAACATTTTTTAGAGATCATAAAATATATGGTATTATTATTATTTATTTATATACAAGGTTATTTTCTTGAAACTTGACAATTATAACATTATTAATAAGTTTTATTATGTATTCCAAAAATGGTAATACAACTTCAAAATATATATATAATATCTATAAAAATACTTTTTAATAAATTAATACTTCCATCTTTGACATTGATTTTTACCATAATAATACATTTCCTTTTTTAAACGTGTAAATAATTTATATATTGTTTGTAAATTGTTTGTAATTGAGGAAAATTACTTAATTGTTGTACAATGAAAGATTTATTGAAAAAAATTGTTGAAATTATCACTTAAAAATATTTGAAAACACATTAAATGATAAAAGCTTTAGGGTTTAAAATAAAAGTTGCACGTTCAACAAAAAATAAGAAATAAAACTGGCTCTCGAGATATTTCTTTTAAATTCATTAATATTTTTTCTTCTTCTTTCTCTTAAACTCGATGATGTCTTTTATATAAACTTACATGACGTGCATAGAAACGAGCGAATTATATACACAAGAGATTTAACGGTTTTTATTCATTTATCAAACCCGAAAAAAAGAAAGATAAGTTGACAATAAATAAATATTTAAATATAGAATAAAATTTATTCAATGTTTAACCTTCGACCATAATTTTATCACAGACAGTTTTATTAATAATCTTCATTCATAAAATATTGTATTTGTTTTTTTATGCTGTGTCTATATTTTTTTTTGGTACTGTGTGAAAATGAAATTATTTACAAAATGTGTAAACGATTACTTAATTCGATGTGAAAAAAAATTACATCGACCTAAATGAAGGTTTTTGAACTTAATTGACACCAATTGGAAAAAGAACAGATTTTTCTTTAAGTAGTTTAATTTGTAATAAAAAAAGTGCACTTATAGGAAAAAAATTAAAACATTTTATATAGAATTTCCACTACAATGGTGTTCTACTTTTTCTATAAAATTTCTTTCACTTAAAATGTATCCAACCGTAAAATATATAATGTAACATCTTTCATCTTTCTTTAAATATTGCCCAGGTATATGTTGTTAAGTTGTTAATCGTGTCTCTTCTTTTACTATAAAGGTAAAATGACCCACATTTTGCCAAGAAGAAGGTAACGTCTTCCATCTGCAATTTCCTTCCAACTTCTTGCATGTTTGTATTGCAGACAAACCAAATTCCATTCTTCAATTAATATATAATTCCATGCATGGGAATGTATTCATTTCCATTTAATTGCTTAACACTCTTATAATAAAATAGAATATGTTTTTTTCTTCATTCTTCGTCTTTGCATTGTTAATTAAATCTCTTTACCAATAACCTTGTAATTGGTTAAGCATTTGATGTATAAAAAAAATGTTTATTGTTGAGGAAATTGATTGGTGCAACCGAAGAGACCTTGCTTTAATGTACCATGAAACAGTAAATATTCGTTCAAGTTCAATTGCGACTACAATCTTTGTTGGTATTTAAAAAAAAATGTTAAATATGGATGTAATATGTCTTTCGAAACACCCTATATATGTATGTAATAATTTTATTTGTTTATTGTCCTATAATTAACTTTTATAAAAATAATTAACGAGATGGAAGCAATAATTGTCAACATTGTTATCAAAATGGTGGTTTAATAGGTACTTTGACAAAATGGCTCCTTGTTTGAAAGAACAATTTTTAAAACTCTTTTCCACTAAATTTTAAAAAACGCATTTTATCATCAATAAATTGTATTCAACAAAAATTTGTAACTTTGTAAAACGTGCAGGACCGTAATTTGTTTCTTTTTACATAGCCCTGACACTGAATTTATATCTTCGTAGGTTAGTGGGCTAGTATTATGGTCAATCATTCTCTGTAAAGAGCTCAGAGGGTCATTAATATTCGAAAAACTAATAATGGGCTTGGCGCCTTTTGTTTCCACACTTTTTACTACAAGTGTAAAACGTGTTTTACATATAAAGTGATTTTTTTGTTGTTTTAACAACAAAATTCTTTGACGTAGAAATTCCTAACATAATTAATTCGCATATTTTTGCCTTGTACATTAATTCATTTGAAAAATGCTTTTCTTCAATTGTTCAAAATGAAAATTAATAGGAAAAGTATTGTGTGCGTATATTTTTATTTTTTTAATAATATTTTTTATGTAGGCTGATTTGATATTTATAAAAATTTAAATAGTTAAGTAGCCTCAACTTTCCAAATATGGATACTTGCGCGCTAAAAAAATATCTCGATTATTATTATACAGATTTAAAATTGATTGTTTCAAATTTAAATATTAAATGACATAAATTGTATATTTATTTTTATGATTAAATTATAATAATACACTTTCTATTTAATTGAACTAGTTAGATTTTGTATTTTTAATTAAATTTCAAAAGTCTAGTAGAGAAATTTACAATTTATTGCTTATATTTATAACTAATGATTAAAAATAATATTTTATCTTGTGAATTTTCTCATTTAAACGTTTGTGAACTTTCAAACTGAAATGTACAAAATTTCGCGACTCTGTGTTATATAAATATAACTATACAGTGTCATTTAAAATTTATTGTTTTCTAATAAGTATTGATTTATTATTATACACTTGTGTGATGTGAATGACCAAATCAATTTATTCTCGAAAGGCAATAAAATATAATATACTTAAAATTTATTAAATCAATTTAGTTTACAATTTATAACCTTCACCTTGTGTTCACCTATATATTTTGTCTCTAATAATTGTGAATACCATTTTTATTCAAATTTTAATCTTTCTTTTTAATTCCACACATGTATAGGTTATTGACTTTATAATTTTTTGCTTATCAGCATGTATTTATGAACAAGACTGAGATTTAAATCGTTTAAAAGTGTGATATATATATACAATGAAAAACTCTTCAATAAAACTTTTGTGATCCATTTTTTCTGTGCCTTATATTAATATTATGAAAATGAAGAGCATTAAAGCAATATTCCGTAGAGGACAACAGCAAACGTCGAAAATCGACGGACAAATTGACGAATTATCAAGAGCATCATCAGAAAGTAATCTACATGTCGATGGAAAAAATAATAAAGGTGCAAAACCGAGAAAAAACGACATTAATAATAAAATTGTTGAGAAAAAAATCGACAAGAAAAGTGTAACGAAGAACAACAACAAACTGGACTCGAACAACACAGCATACTCATTGGATTCAATCCATTTACAAGATATTGAACAATTGAAAAGAAGACTTACTGAAATGGCTAATGAGAATTCTAGTTTAATTTCTGAATTGGAAGAGAAAAACACCGAAATTAATACGTTACATAAGGAAATTGAAAAGTTGAAAGTAAATTTCTTGCGTTAAAGTTAACAATTCGCTAATTAAGTAATCGTTTTTTTTTAATTAGATTCTGAAAGAAGATACTTATGTACAACTGGAACAATTGGAGCAAGATAATACGACGTTGAGGAATCGTTTAAGAGATGTTGCACATTCGCCATTATCAGATAATGAAAAACAACAGTTATTACTCGAGTCACATCGGCAACACAGTTCAGCACCAGCTTCAATAGCAACAAATGTAAGCTTATTTTTCGATTGTGACTAATTGTTTTGGAACTTAATGTTTGGTTTTTAGTTGGCAGATGATGGAAATGGTGGCGATTATACAACTTGTGCTACTCCCGATTCCAGTAGCAATGTTAGTGAAGTTTCTGTTGCTTGTTTACAAGACAAAATCAATCAAATGCAAGAAACACACTATAGGTAAGGTATTGGATGGTAAATAAAAAAAAAAATAATACAGTTTGATTGAATTTTGTTTAGTACAAATGAAGAATTGCAAGCAACACTTCAAGAACTGACTGATTTACAAAAACAACTCACCGAATTACAACAAGAAAACGACAGACTGAATGAAGAGAAAACGTTGATGTTTGATTCGTTGTGCCGTCAAACGGAACGTTTAAATGATTCACGATCAGAAGTTGAATCGTTGAAACAACTCTTGTATAGAGAGAAAAATGATGCTGATCAGTTTGAATCGGCTGTTGAACGTGAACAAAAACTTGTCGATTTATTGAAGTCGGCACAAGAAGAACGCGAAACGTTTCTTGTTAAAATTGAACAATTGAGCATTGAATTGCAAGATGCTACACAAGCAATTCTACAAAAAGATGAGACTATTGTCCAATTAGAGGATAGAGTGAAAACTTTGGAATGTACATTAGATGCTAAACATGCGGAACATAAACAATTGGATCAAGAATTGGCCATTGCAAAGGATCATTGTAGTGGTAAACAAATTGAAATTGATCGTTTGAGTGATTTGTTGGAAAATGCGCGCACAAAAATTGGTGAATTGGAAGAGGATCGCAAATTGAGTGATAAATCCGAGTTGGATGAACTGTTGGATAATGCTAGAAAAGAAAAAGACTCTTTAGAATCGGAAGTAGCTTATTTGAAGGAACAATGGGCGCGTAGTAAAAATGAAACGGAAAAACTAAGGGAGCAAGTATCTGGTTTACAAGAAGAATGTAAAGTAACTAGAAATAATGCAAAATCAACACAATCTGATTTGGAATATAAATGTGAAAAATTGGCAAAAGAAAAGCTTGCTTTAACTGAACAGCTGCAACAATTTCAAGAAGCTGTTAATGAGTTGCAAGTGCAAAGTCAATGCCAATCAGAAGATAAAAGACAATTATCGGCCGTTTTATCAGAAACGCAAAGGAATTTAAGTGAAGCTGAACGTAAAAGTTTGCAACTAGAAAATGAATTAGAGGAATTAAAGAGATTACGTTCGGAAGAGGTGAGTAATTATGGAATTGCTTACTAATAAAATAAATAGTATAGATATAATTATTTTTAATGTTATCAATACATATATGTGATTAGTGATAAGAGTTGTGACATTTTTTAACCATATTTCATTATCTTATTAAATTGTTTTCTCATCTAGAATGAAGAATGGGAAAAATTCCAGAATGATTTATTGACTTCTGTACGTGTTGCAAATGATTTTAAAACGGAAGCCCAACAGGACCTCCAAAAAATGATATTAGAGAATAAGGCACACAGAGAGAAAGTTCGACAATTACAAGCACAAATTGATAAATTAACAAGTAAGTAAATATTTATATGTGTTTGTGTTTTAATCATAAATAATAAATCTTTTAACGTCTGCCAAAATCGCGCGAGTGATTAATTTAATAATTTTATTGTGTTTTTCCAATTGCTTTTTAATTCAGTGTTCTTCCTGTGTTTCTATGTTTTTTTTTTAAAAAAAAAAACTTCTTTATTTAGGTGCTAATTGTGTGTGTACTGTGTCATACTGCATAAAACAGACTTAAGTATTATCATAAAATATTTTAACCATAGATCAATCTCAAGTGGATTCATTGCCAACAAATTCCGACATGAATCTATCGAAATTAAAGTTCAATAGAAGTTCAGCTTCTCTGAATAAATTAGATGATAAACAATGTTCTCCAAAATCGTCTTTTCAACTAATACGTAGAAAAGAGAAACCGAAAAAACGTACAGAAAAATCACTTTCCGTCGAAGAAGAAATGCTTTTAAAACGTGTTGATGAAATGTATTTAAAAATCGATCCTAGTATTCCAGATGAAAGTTTGTCGCCACAAGAATTGATGGTGAAAAAACTAAAGGATAGTTATGCTAATGAACAGTTAAGCATGAAACCAGTGGCACCAAAACCAAAAGATCAACTGGCAATTAGTAAACCTCTATTGGATTCAGTTTGTTCCAATCCGAAATTGGAACAAGTCGTTAATGATCCAAAAATGCTTATTGTGGAGCCTGTCTCGGTTGTTAGTGAAGTAGATGGCGGGCCCAGAGGACCAATTCGAAGTAAAAGTTGTGACGATTTTCTTTTATATGAAAAAGCAGCAGAAAACACAAATCGTTTGTATCGATCAGAAGAAACTGAAGATCTTACACAAATTCATCGTAAAACTAATAATCTGACTTACGATACTCTTAACGATATTTTAAAAGATATTGACGAAAGTACACCGTATTTTCTTTTGAGTAATGAAGAACGTTTTGCATTGAAATTTAAAAAAGCAATGCAATATGCTGAAAGGAAAAATACTTTGATAAAATTGCCTAAAACAAAAGGCGTGAAAATTAGCGACCCGGTGCCAGAATCAGTACGTCGAAATATATTCTTAGAGAGTATTTTAGACAATCCAGATTTGCCAGTAATTGAGAAGAAAAATAAAGAGAAGAAGTACAAAAAATTTTGGATGAATTTGCAGAAAAATGAGAAAGTTGCGGTGTCAGTAGAACCAGAGAGAAGTAAAAGTTTGGATGATCTTAATTGGGTATTTAGAGGAACTTATAATAATCTAAAAAGTGAAAGTAATTCCTCCGAGAAATCTTCTGAATCATATACTAGTGCTGAATTTAATGTACAGACAAATGAAGTTGGCCCTTACGATCGGCAAATTGCTATAAATCTGCAGAATGAGGCAAGCGAAACGGAAAATGTCACTAGCAAAGGAGATACTAATGTTTCGTATGAAGAAAAAGCTTTAATATCCGAAAATAAAACGTTAGAAACTGAAAACTGTCCAAAGCAAGTAAACGAAACAGATATGGGGGATAATGAAAAGGATTTGATTAAGGAAAATTCTTCAAAATTAGAAATTGATAGTCTGGAAAGTCAAGAACACGTTGAAATTATAAACAACAAGTTTGAAGTTGAAAAATCACACCAAGATATTCAACATGTCACTGATGAAACCTTTGAGAATAATGCTGAAGATGTTATAGATGGCGAAACAGTGATTTCTAATATAAACGAAGACATAAAACTGGAGGAAAAAGAAAACAAGTACGGTATTATATGTTCATTAAGGATGCGTCCAAAATATCGATCGGTTGTCAAAGAATTTAAAGAGAAATACGCAACTAACGAACAAGAAGAAAATTCCGAACAAGATAGCGATATTGATGACGACGATAATACGTTTAACACAGATGAGTTTATGGACGATTTCTTCGGTATTAAAAAGAGTCAACATCATCCACCTCCAATTCAAATACCAAGTCCAGAAGATAATATTTTAAGTTACAATGTTGAAAATTCTTCAATTACTATTTCATTACCAGATGAAGAAATCGATTCCAAGAATGTGGCAGATGATTTAACTAATGAAGAAAAAATTTTATCTTCAATCAAATCAAATATTGATGAGAAAATGAACAGTTTAACTACGGAAGAAGTAGAAATATTGACGCGAGCCAAACGCGATCGATTTTCTCGACCTTTGTCAAACTTGAACATGGAAGATTTGGAACAAATCAATCGCCTAAGTTCAAAATATTTGAATGAAGCTTCTACTGAAGAACAAACCCCAAAAACAAACGACGATGACGTAACTTTAAGAAAAGACGAAACGGATTATTTCAAATTCAGGCCTGGTAGTTGGCCAAAATACAAATCGTTGGTACATCCGGTAAATAAAAGTGCTACTTTAGAGTTTAAAAAGCGAAGTTTAGATGAAGATCTTCCCTACAAGCCGGTATTTAGTACATTACCTTCGATGCGTCGTTATTCCGATGATCATGTTGGCGAATCTGTCAACATTGACAGACTCTCGTTCAAGACGATAAAAAATTCCAGTGAAATGAATCAAACAATAAGTGAAAATGAACCGAATTTAGAAGCGCCGATAGAAAATGACGCTATAAAGAAAACGCAGAAATTTATTGGAACTGTGTTGAATGATGGTGAAAGCACTAGTTCTGCGGATGCTTCACAATTGTCCATTCCTTCCATAAAAGTAGTGAAAAAAAGAGAAGAACTAGATATAACGCAAAATCAATCTGGTAATATAGAAGATGTGCAAAGTTCTAGTGTTATCTTATTTAATCCTGATTCGAATGTTGATAAATCCAATGTGAATCTATTAAAAATCAATGAAGTTGATGAAAAACAGCGCTATTTCAACGAGGCATACAACAGCGATTCAGATGATAGTAAAATGGAAATAGCAATAAATGATGACGACGATAATAACTGTACAACAAAAGCACGAGTTGTTGATTTTGTACCATTGGATGACAATAAAACGCAATCCGTTTATGAAAATGAGAAACGTAATAAATTACCAGCGAATTATGGTTCATTAGAACGATTGAAAACTTTTTTAATTTTAGATTATATACCACAAAATATACGATCGCGTGAAGAATTGAAGCCAGAAGAAAAATCAGCAAGTAGAAATAGTTATACGAAAGCAAAGAGTAAATTTTTAGAGTTGGAAAAAAAAGCTAAAGAAGAAACGAATGTGCGAAGGAGTTCAGAAATAGTACAGCATGTTGTTTCTAATGATACAGTGGAAAATTTGGACCAACAATAAAAACATTCCGTTTTGTACAATCAATATTTTTATGTAAAATTGTTTATTAATAAAGTATTATATAATTAAAAGCGTCTTTTTTACTATTAAAAAATGTAGAGTACTTAGCTTATGCAGGTTAATTGTTTTGTTTTCATTAATTCCAGTTACAACAGAACCAATCCCACTGCGTCCTACAAGCTTTCCTAACGAAGACTTAGCTACTAGACGACAAAAAGCTGCATTAAGTCGTCAAAATAGTCGCCAGTCAGTAAAATCGCTCATTGAAAGCATTGAAAGTCAGGGCAAACCTACCAAGAATGGTACAAAAAAAAACAATAACACAATAAATAAACTCTGTTTCATTTTTAACGATTTTTTAGTGTCCCGAAGCAGTTCTGCTTCTTCTATCAGCTCTCTAACATCAGACATTCGCAGTCCAGTAACAAATCTAGCTACACCATCTCCAGGTTCACCATTGAGGACGACTCCGGAATGGCCAGAAGTGCAAATGAAAACACCTTTAAAGGAACAACAGCCCAATAAAATCCAAAGTGGAAAAATTAAATCAACGACCGACTCGAAAAATGATTTAAAAGGCAAAAATGAGGACGGCTTCCGGGAGACGATTCTACAGAAAAGTATTGATTTCTCTCGCAGAAACAGTTATTCAGATTTGAGCGAACGAAAAGATCCACTCAATGGTTTAGTGAAAAATGGCGGTTCAAAACGTAACGCTCTATTGAAATGGTGTCAAAATAAAACTGTCGGTTACAGAAACATCGATATAACAAATTTCAGTAGTTCTTGGAATGATGGTTTGGCTCTATGTGCACTTTTGCACACTTATCTACCAGATCGTATACCATACGATAGTTTAACACCACAAGAAAAGAGAAGGAATTTCTCTTTGGCATTTACGGCAGCTGAAAGTGTTGGCATTCCGACGACTTTGGTAAATTTTTCTGAAAAATTAACAAGCTTTTAACAATTCTTATCTGACTTTATTTGTAGAATATCAACGATATGATTCAATTGGAACGGCCCGATTGGCAACAGGTAATGTGTTATGTAACAGCAATTTACAAACACTTTGAAACCTAATTTGAAATAATCAGAAAAATTTGATTTGTTTTCTGTGATAAAAAAATTAATTGTCATTCCTGCCTTCAACGATTTTTTGTTTTTTGCGATTAATTACCAAAGTGAAAAAAGCTGCTCTTAAAGCTCTTTGTGTGTTTTTCTATAATATACAAGAAGTTTTTTCGAAATATCTACATGTTTTTTAAAATATAAGAAACTATTTTCTATAGATATTTACTCAGTTTTTATATGTGTCTAGTCACGTAATGATATAATATAACCAGTTGATTAAAGAAGGAAAAAAAAGACATAACTAATGGTATTGCATAATGGACATGAATAATACTTTAATATTTAAAGACTGTTTAATTAAGGCTTACTCAAATTTGTATAATAAGAATTATATTTGAAAAGATTTTTTCTACTTTTGCCTAATGTATTTCTAATTTGTAATGGATTTTTTAGTGTATAAGATGTTGGACAATTATTATTATTATTATTTTGTTGTTTTCGTATATTTTGATTTTTGTTTTGTGTAAAATAAATGAATTGAAAAAAAGTTTTGTGTTTTTTCGCCACCTATTATTTGAACATGGGAAAAACCTTGCAAACAAAACTGTTTTTAAATATTTTACACCTGAACTTGAAATAAAAAGACTTGAAGCTATAAGGAAAAATCCAAAACTAGACCAGATACATCAAGATAATTGTAAATTTATGACATCAACAAAAACATTAACCTTAAGAATATGACGAATAGTTGAACAACAATAATATGAAATATTTTTATTATACTACCTACTCGTTATGCATAATTTACGATTAATTTGCATTAACATGATATTTTAAGGAAATCCACTTTTTCAAATATACACAATCGGAAGTGTTAGGAAATCAACAATTATTAATTTATTTTTATGTTACGTTACACACATTTTATATCCTAATTTTAATCTTCGCATACATGTCTGTCTACGTAGAGGTAAGTTTTTGATCTTGACTACCTCAAGGTTATATGGGTATTATACTGGTACACATACTATGTGGTGGTATATAAAAGACGAAACGGAAATTTGACTAGAATTTTTGCTTGATTATTTGACCGCATCGGAAGCAAAGTGTTTTTTATTAGACGGAACAAAAACAGTTGCAGAGTGCTGGTTTTCTGAGGTTTTTACCAGAATTTTCAAAAATGGTAAGTTGAAAATTTATTTAAAAAAATACCTATATTTATTTAAATCGAGCTTCCATTTTTTTTTTCAAAAATCATGTTTTAAGAGGTGTATTGCGAAGACAAAGATTTAGTATACCTATGTTAAGTTTCGCAAAAAATTGTTATAATAAGATAATTGCTTTATTGTTTATTTTGATAATCTTAAATATTAAATTATAAATAAAAAATGATTTATCACACATTAAACTGTAATTTTGTTAAAAATTGTGTTTTTAATTTAACAATTTTTTGAATTTTGCGGAAAACTTTGTATAAAAGAATTTTTTTAGTTGAACTTGAACTTTTCATTAGCATTCGCATTTGTAAACATCTTAATTTCCATAAAAAACTGATTTCTATAGGTTCGCACAAAATCACTGGAAGCATATTTCATACAACCAAACGATTTTTATTCCAATAACGTAAAAAATGAAGAAGAATTTGGAAAAGTATCTCATCTGGAAAAGTTATTATTATCATGGATTGATAGCCAACCAAATTTCCCAAAGAACTACGGTAAGTGAGCAAAAAAGCACCCAATTGACGTCATTAGAACGGGTTTGAAGTTTTTTATTATTTTTTACAACAACTCCAGTATCGCCTGCAGGGAGATCTTAATCTTTATTTAAATTAAATTAATTAATTGCGTCTAACGAATTTATTAAGCTTGATGCGTATTTATCTGTAGACAAAAATTTGGTGAAGAATTTTTTACGTGGATCAAAATATCGTTTAGAAACGGCCAAACAAAAACTGGAATTTTATTTTTTGGCACGTAACGTTCATGCAGATCTATTGACAAACCGAAGTCCAACATCCGATGATATCATAAGCGCATCCAACAATGTGTAAGTGATTAATTAAATCGCAAATATTTCCAGAAATTATTATTGAACATTGATCTTTACAGAACTATACTTTGTTTACCTCGATTAACAGAAAAGAATGAACTTATTTGGCTGTTTCGATTGGAGAACACTAATTCAGAAGATTTCGATATTGCTGCTAGTATCAAACTCTTTTTCATGTATTGTACGTTGTGTGAAATAATTCGTTAAACAGAACATTACAATTTTTTCTCTCAATAGTTGATTTGGTGCAGACTCTCACCTATCCAACGCACGGTCATATTGCCATTTTTGATGAAGACCATTTTTCATCCAATCATTTTTTCAAATTTGTTTCAAACACTTTGATAAACACTATCGGTATTTTAAGGAAATATGCTATCCGATTGAATCAGATCCATATTATCAATCCTCCAACTTTCATTGATAAAACTATCAAAATAGTGAAACCTCTTCTACACAAATCAGTTCAGAATCGGGTAAGTAATTTAAAAAAGTTTTCAAATATTTTTCAAAAACTTTTCAATTTATGTTTAGTTTCTCGTCCATAAAAACACGAAATGTTTATATGATTATCTTTCAACTGACCTTTTACCATCAGATTACGATGGAAATTTACCAACTGTAAAAGAATTAAATGGCGATTGGTACAATTTACTGAAACATCATGCAGATTGGTTTGAACAACAGCGAACTTGTATAATTGATGAGGTTGTTAAACAAAAAGATGCAAGTTTCGAGCATGATATTGGCGTTGAAGGCAGTTTTCGTAAACTCAACATAGATTAACATGTAAAATTGTTAAATGTATTTATTTTTATTATTTTTTATAGCAGGGAACTGATGTAGTTTTAGTATTTTTAGTAGTTAATCTGTGATTTTTGTTGTATATTTAATAAAAACTATTTAAGTATCTAAATTAGAATTTTTTCGTCAAAACCTTGATGTTTGATATTTGATAAAAATTAATTTATTAATTAATAAGCATTGTATTGCAGTAAAAATTAATTATATTTATATATTTAGCTACAGTTTTTAAATCAAAGTACAATAATTAATTAGTTATATTAAAATTTATATGCAAACAAAATTCCCTTTTCTAATCACTGACGAAATACAGTTGCAAATCTAACAGCTTCTGCATCACATACCCAATTATGTCGAATTTTATGAAAACTAGCCATAAAACACCGACAATTTCTATAACGTTAACAATTTTCGAAAGAATCCACATTCTAAAGAAAAAACGGTCAATTTATTTCATTTAAATTCGAGATAATTACCTTTTGG
>SSSI01008815.1:0-16241 GCA_004796505.1 Oryzaephilus surinamensis | reverse complement strand
TTAAATTTTAGTAAACTAAATTTAATTAAGCTGAATTATTGTCACTACACGAGCTTATAGGAGTTTTTTGGGCACTCAGATAGCGTAGTGACGAGTCCAAGATAGCTTAGGAAATGAAACACTCTTTAGGCGATAACAAGTGTATTTATGATTAATAAGCATTTTATAACAAAGTACAATTAAATAACAATAACAATAAAAGATAATTATTTAACATGATAAAAACTTACATCATTGGATTATTAGGCACTTAGCACAAAATGTTAAAGTACCCATTAATAAAATATATGATAAAGTACAAGTTAATAAAATATAAAGAAATTGGTTAATATGACAAAGACTTACATGAGTAGATTAGACATTTTCACTATTACTTATTTAACACTATTGGACACTAATTACACACTGATGATAGTACCGGAATAGTACGTGATAGACAAGAATTTTCTTGTCTTATATGAATAAATTATCTAAATATTAAAATTACAATATGAACGTAATTTATTTGTGACATTATTTTGATATCAAAATATTTCAACTCAAATCAAATAGTATACGTGTATAAACCAAATATTTTGGTTTTATTGCAATAAATTATAAGCACCTATACAGCAAGAAATTGAAATAATATCTTATAAAAAAAACACAAAATAGATTAGACTTACGAGTATAGACACATAATACATAATAATAATATTACTGAACTAGTAAAATAACTTAGTATAAAATTAATATGAACAATTTTTTTCAACAATATAGTATATTATAATTTATTATGGTGTAAATATTATTTAATAATAAATATTTAATAATAGTTTCGGTCCGGTTACGAATATGTGAAACCGGTTAAATTATCTGTTACTCGGTCAAACTCAGTTTTTAATCGGTCAACCAATTTTTGGCCGGTTAAAAATATGATTATCGGTTAACCGGTTAATTCGGTTACGGTCAAATTTATTACTTGACCGGTTACGATCATTATTTTCCTAAATTGACAGCACTAATATATATAGCCAGCCATTGGAAATTGAAATCTATTTGACTGGCTTGTGCTTTCCCTGTAAATAAGGGATGAAGTGAGATTATTGTTTGGAAGTGAACGCTATCAAGCAATGTTCAATCAATGTCAGAGCATTTGTTGTCCACTCTAAGTATGGTATAATATAACACGCGGACATTGGAAGGCCTTTTCTCTCACAAACCAGTATACATATATAGCTTTGGCATTTGTTGTATGCTTTCACGGTTTCAGGTCAGCATTGTGTATTCAATGTGCTGCTTGCATTAGACCGTTTCACTTGGCTACCCTATCCTTAATCCGCTTTCCTTTCTTTTTTTATTATGGCCCGAAATAAAAACCTTTATATGAAAGCAATAGTAGTTTTAGACCGTGTGTCATAAAGGACTTCAGGTACTTTAATACTTGCGATGCCGTTACATTTTACTTAATAGTTATTGTTATGATAACGACTTACCGTGATTAAAATCGCCACCCAACACTGCAATGCCATTTGATTCCAAATTCCGCACGTGTCTTCCTGCAACAATAACACATATTGTTTATTGCTCAATCATACACTAACATATATATATGTATAGGCGAAACGAGCAAATTTTGTTCCGTATTTTTGTTTCAAGACATTTTTAAAAAGCGACATATAATAAAAAAGAAATTCACAATATTATTTTTCTTGATAATGTAAAGGGAATTCAAATGTGCTCTCTGACAGAGAACTAGAAATGAAAACGTAATACAATCTTGTGCGAGACAATAGACTATACTTTGCAAGTAATAAAAGAAAACTGTTTATATACTAAGTTGAAAGAAAAACATAAATAAATGCTTAACAATTTTCAGCTACATTTATCTTCATTTTTATTATTAATGAGAAATTACAGAAACTGAAAGCAACAACAATATATTTTGGCAGTCGATTTTTTCTCCTGTACATCCACTTGAATGTAAAACAATTTTATTTAAATATAAAACACATTGAGATGCAAAGAAAATGAGTTTTCCATCGTGTTTTGCACAGTTCTTGGACAGGACGACGTTGTTTTCGGGCTTGTTGGAAATGATGTTAGAAAAACGTGAATACATATACACACATTTACAAATGTTTCTTATCAGAAAGTCTATCAGCATCCAACAACATGAATCGCATCGCAAAAGGATCGAACGAAATTCTTGTTATAAAAACCTCCACCCTAGACATTAGACCCTAGTCGAATATCACTCCCTGGTCTCTGTTATCAGCAACGCAGCAATTTGAATCCCGGCCAAATGTTCCTACACTATACTATTCCTAGACCATTGAACAACTTATTGGAAAACTAAGAAAATTAACTGGTACGACAATTATTTAAATGGAAGTAGGACTAATGAATTTAGTAGTGTATTGCCAGAATCATGCAAGATAATAACTAGGAACGATAATAATATACCATTTTTCATATTTTTTTCATCATTTCTTTGAAAACATAATAATATGTAGGTAGTAAAAAGTAATCTTCAACTTATTGATAAAATGTATACCCGTAATATAAATGATGTATTAATAATACATCAAATAATGTTTTAAAGTTTAAGTTAATTTAAGATTACTACATGTAGGTGCTCACAAAGTAAAAGTTTACCTTATTTATATCTTTAATTTAGTGTACTTTTACAACAACGACAGCAAAAAAAATACAAAATTCATTTGAATTTTAAAACAAGTTGGCCAACTTTTCTTGTGCAACATTAAAAAAAGAGTAATATCATTTAAATAACTTTGCCTACATTTAAATAATTTTTTTCCTGTTGAAAGGTGTGCTTTTTCAGAGTATTAAGTACTACAATTTCATACAACACAAAGTTTTTGTAATTAACACACAAAAACATAGTCTTAAAGTTTCATACCACGAAATTATCCAAAGACATACTTAAAACATTATGTTTTAAGAAGAAAGTTGTTTTACATATAAATAAATTAATGGAATGACGTAATAAATTACATATAGGTTGAAAACAACAATTATTATTATTAAATGTTAAAGAGCAATCTGTTTTTGTGGTTTACATTTACCTAATTAAATTTCTAGCGAAAAGAGAGTTTATAATCTTTTATTAACAAAGAAGCACATTGTGTTCAGTGAAAAGTGTAGTTTTCCAATATTATCAGTAATCCGAAAATACAAAATACTATAAACGAGAATAATGCAATCAGCCTGAAACTGAACATTCGATTCGGTTTTCCAAAACCATTACGGCAGTATCTGGTTAATAGTTTTTCATTAAGTAAATTTTATAAGTAGGATTTACAACGGCGCGGCGATGCACAGCTGCTACTTTTACGGAAAAGATAAAACTAGATTATAAGAAAAGATTAACTTATTATCTCTTTCTTCTTTTTTTTTAGTGGAAAACTCAAATTAAGTGTTTTGGTTGGTGTTAATGATAATATCCGGTATTTCTTAACTTATTACAGAGTTTAGTAGCAACTTTAGGGGGGATGAATGCCGGTCGATATCACATACATATAATACACATCTGAAATTCTACAGTTTCAAATTAGAGGGGTTGTCTCATTGCACACTCACTTCACCAATTATATTCCACTTTGCTTAATTGTATTATCTGCTTCTGGTTTTGTTCCTGTCATTTTCCACCTTGGCTGTATATATCTTTTAGTTTACAGATTTTTTTTTTGTTACTTTACGAAATTGGATGCTGCCTTGTAGGTGGATAAATTTGTTTTCAATAATGAATAGATGAAAAATGTAATTGAGCAAATATTTTATAAATGAAATGTAAATAATTGGGATTATAACTTGAATAAATAATTTCGGTTTCAATCACGAGCTTAAGGGTAAATTTGAATAAGCGAGCAATTACTAACTGATAGCAGTAAATATAATATTTATCTCTACAACAAACTAAAACACGTTCACTAAATAACCAATTTAATTATTTAACCATTTATTTATAAAGTCTGTCTTTGAGGATGTTTATTTTTTAGATTTTGTCTACAATTTTAATTAATAATTAGTTTACGCCAAATCAATTTGCAGATGATAATAATAATAAGCAATTATAACAAAAGCTATCAAAATAAGAAATGAATTTTCGTTTTGTAAAAACAAATACGAAAAGCGCCATCAAAATAAATGTTGAATAATTACAACAAATACCGTTGTGTACAATTTGAAGAGCAATAAAGTGGAAACCAGAAATGGACTTTACAGTCACAGTGTTATAAAATTATACTTTGTGTAAAATTAAAAACCAAATAACAAAAAAATGAAAACACTGTTATTTGTTCAACAAAATATTGAAATAGCTGTGTGCAGAATTTAAATTTAAAGACAACAGAGAGAGGTAGGTGAAAAAATATAAAACGTTTTCATTTTTTTAATCAAAGTTGTAAAAGTAATCTTGTACAAACTAATTAAAAAAATTTGAAAGTTTCTCTTTTTTTCGAAAAAAAAATAATCTAAAAGTGTGTTGTATTTGATTTAACCGGCGCGTTTTCTGTATACGTATAAAAGTTCCGGTTGGCATGTAATTGTAATTAGCTAGATAAATAAAAAGAGGAAAGTTTGATAGGATGAGAAAAGGTGATGGTGAAGTGGAAGCAGGTGCGTCGTTTGGCCGTGGCAGCCGTGAAGCATCTCCGGATCGGGATCGCCAGTTCATTTTCCACGCCACTGAACAGCTCATTACAGGAAAGAGGCAAGAGCAGTTGTGCTCCACTGTTGAGAGCAGGGCCCGTTTGTTCTTTTATTAACTGAACGAAAGCTCTACATAGAAGCTGTTACAACATGCCTTCCGTTGTGGTCATTGCCGAAACTGACGTTGCAATATGAACGGTGGCGATGGCGGTGGCGGTGGTGGCATGCCACAACCCAACACTAATAATCTGTGTTTTCTGATGATTTATCGTCCACAAATTAGACACGCCTCGTAGAATTGTTGCAGAGGATGCATTTTTCAAATATCATTAGTGGCATATCGATCGCATCTCCTAAATCAAGTTGAATCCCAGGTAAAACCCCCCTGAAATATATTATATAATGTAGTCCTTGGGCCAATTTGTGTGTGTTCGTTTACATTTTATGTAAAGATTGGTCGCTACCGAGCTCATCAATCAAGAAATGGAGGTGAGGCCGACATGATGGGTTATGCTCGCTACGAATATTAATGAACAGGCAATATAGACGCAGGAAAGCTTTCACACACACATACTACGTATATAGTATACATTTATACACAATATCTGACTTTGCATCCACTCGTAATCAAAACAAATCACGGCCACGAAG
Source organism: Oryzaephilus surinamensis (assembly GCA_004796505.1). Lineage (NCBI taxonomy): Eukaryota > Metazoa > Arthropoda > Insecta > Coleoptera > Silvanidae > Oryzaephilus > Oryzaephilus surinamensis. The sequence continues at coordinate 10,937 of SSSI01008815.1, read as the reverse complement.
AGTAAACGTTGTTCGTCTTAAACACTGAATATCTGATGAGTTTTGCCTTTCCCATTCACAAAATGAAAACATCATCCATAAACTATACATAGTATACACAGTATCCGCAAATTAGACTCTATAAACACATTCATTCGCTAAAGTAACATCTAAATGTATACATATATTTACATAACAATTGACAGCCATATTAGACCATCTGACATGTTCTATTTCTCTATTTATTAGCTTTTCAACATGATAATAAAGAGGAAAAAGGAGAAACTTTTCACATTATGCTATATACAAATTTCTCCATGTTGTTTTATATTAAGTTCGTTGTCTTAAATTTAAAATTGCATTGAATGTAATTTCACACCAAATCCACTGAAGCTTGTGAATCGCGTAATTGAAAAATAGTTCAAATCAACGCTATGGAGGTATTTAATTTTATATAAAATAACATAATAATTTGTATTTAAAGCTTGTGAATCTTTATAATAATAAATATAGTGTAGAAATTTTAAAATTAGTCGTCAGGTTTAAATTTTATTCAAATATTTAAACAATAATGCGAGAATTCGGTATAGTAATAAAATAGTAAAGTGTAGGTGAATAGAATCCTTTTATAATGTTGACAGTAACAATGTGAAATGGAAATAATATCAACTTTTTACTCCTATATCAGAAAAATTCGCAACATTGAACACTGTGCTATATACAGTAGCTTATTATTAATTTATGCGGCAATTTGCAATATTTTGCAATTTCACTGTAGCACTACATGCATTTTTTTCAAATTGAGATCAAAACAGAAACGAAACATTTTTTATTTATATATTTATCACACAAGAGTCAGTTGTTTCACTTATGTGACCCTTTTACAGCATGAATTTTACATCGGCTACAAGCACACTGTTTCGGCATGTTTTTTTCCTGTAGAGGTTTCAGATATACTATACATATATATATTTTTGTGTGGAGGAAGAAGTAAAGGAGGAGCTTTTATTATAAATGTACACGAAGTGAAAGCTGTCGACAGAAACTGAAAGAACATTTTTGTGTGAAAATTTTATTTGCTTGTTATTTAGAGTAAAAGTGTTTACGAGATTTGCACAAACTTTTTGATATGTATATATTTTTTATAAATCAACTACATTAACACGGATACAAGGTAGACAGCAATAATAATTTTAAAACAATAATAATAGTGTTGGGAGTAATTTAAATTGGTAGGCATTTAAATTGCAATGTACAGTTTCACGTTAACGAACATAGCACGCAACAATTCAATAATAACCACCCTCTAATTCAGAATTTATAAATTACTTCCCGTACGACCACCTTAGAAGCATTAATTCCGGAAGTGGCAATAATGTGCGTTTTAGTATCAAATTGGCGTCCATATAATGACAGTTTTTAGTTAAGGAATGTCTTTTAGATTTTTGCCATTTACTGGCGATATAAAACGTCCACCATTAAATGTGGTGCTGGTACCCTGAGGACCGGAATTATGGTCATTACCGGATATAGATTGAGTTCTTTTACAGCATACAGTTGCCTCCGGATAGAGACTATTGTTTGTGGCAATCAGCCACTTTGGCTCTACTCCAGTCCACTGATTTGTTAGTTGTCTTAGTGGCAGACACATTTTACGCCAATGCAGAATTGTTCACTATTAACGAATTATATTTTGTTTTATACACATTGTGATATAATAGAGCCAGACAGACGTCGCGACGAATGTTGAGACTATATTTGTTTCGTAGTGGAAGTAATTTGTAGAAAAATTTTAAATAAAGTCTCAGAATTTAACAAATAAAATCTGTGTTTCATACTAACATGTTTATATTAAATATTATAAGCGAATTGCTTAGAAGTACATTTTCACATTTAACAGTAAACTTAGAACATAAATATACTTCTATATACGTATATAGAAAGATAACATGTTAATTTATTCCACAGTTAAAATGTACTTTTACATCACTGAAAAAACTTATATGAGTTTAGATGTATGAATATTTTACTAGATAGTACGATATTGTTTCGCCAAAAAGGATAACAACAGAAAATAAAAATAAACGTGCACACATTTTCACCCAGAAAAATATAGTACAGATAATATAGTTCATTTTTGTTTGGAAAAAAACGTTAAAGTTGAGAGAACGGATTGTGTAAATTGTAGCGAAAAATTGCAAGTAGTGTAGAGAATGCAAAAAGAGCGAAGTGTAGAATTTGTGTTGTATTAAAGAAATAAGAAAGCAAGTTTAGTGTGGGATAACATATAGGGCCAAAGGCGGTGCTCTAGTTTTAGAAGAGAGGCAATATGCATGGCATCAAGCCCGCGGGAAGTTCTACACGCCGCGGTTCACTGCCGCCGCCTGTTTGGGGAGAGCGTTTCAGGGACCGGTAACTGTGTAAAATATGTTTCTCCGTGGTCGCACCAGAACTTCACAGATTGTTCAAGTTTCCAACAAGTAAAAGGTCCCCAACCAACCGACATAAACTACGACTTGCGGTTTCTTTAACGACTTATCTGGCTGGTAGATGAAGTGATTTACTAAACATTAATTGGTGTAATTGGACAACAATTTGTTCCAAATTAAACACGAACGCACATTGATTTCAACAAAATTTGCTCGGATGCAGTTTGGAATATTCAAAACACTTACCGTGACAATCCACGGTTTTCAGGAACAATCCTAACACCATCACCTGAAACAAGATGAACGACATCGTAATAAGAAATTGTTCCGCGGCGCATCACCTTGTCACGACTTGTCGTTCCAGAGGGCACGCGGATTCTGATATTCCTCCAGTTTTGGTTGAGCTTTTGCGATCAGAGATGGTAACGCATGCTCGGTTCCAACCACGTGCATCATGGGCTGAAGACGACGCTCACCCATATTGCACATTGCGCCCATATATTCTTATAACAACAATGAAAAAATATAGCAAGACCGGCGCTACGGTGCTTTATCACAACAATTTGAGCTTTTTTCTTTTGCTTGAATAATATGGGGCCAACAAAAGACTCATTGTCTCTATTAGAAAACATAGTGGCAAATTTCCAGAGATGAATCATAAATCACGCATCATTGGATACGTTCTTATATTATTTGCATTACTGTGCAGTGTGCGGAATTAGGTATAGAAGAAGGTTCGATATCAACTGAAATTTTCTATAAAAGGACGCTACCACGTTGGTATATACTGTGTTGTGTTGCCGACAAAGCATGGAATCCGGATATGCGGAACAAACGACGCGACGCCTCATAAAGTCGATAAAGGAGAGAGGCACCCCAATCACTTAACTTTCTAGCACAAGTTACCTGTCTTTGTATTTTCTTGCACGCTATGTTGTTTTCACTATTTCATACTCGTGTTTTCTGGCTACGATTAATTGACGCATTTATTATCTGGACACTACCTTTTGTACATTCAAATGGTAACATCTTTTATCATTCATAAAAGCCGATAATTAGTGTGACGTAGAATTAATTAATTAAACAATTTGAAACTATTTATTAATAATGGTCGTTACATTTCAAAGAGAATATTAAATTATTTTGTAGAATATTGTAAACGTATTATAGAATATTTAATAAACATATATAATTGACTTTCGTTACCAATCATAAAAAATCTTTTAGGCTCCAAAATAAGAGGTACACTTTTAAGCAATTCTCTTTTTTGTTTATATGAAACACAGTATAAACACATTTCATTTAGAACATACATTGTATTGATGTAAAAAATAAATTGCTTTGGCAGCGAACCAATTTCTGGGAATTTGGTATGTTTTATCTTGAAGCTGATGCGTGGATCCCATTTTCAGCTCTATACTTTACGTAAAAAAGCCATCCCATTTTCATATATTTGCCCCTTTATTCGATGCATTTTACTGTTGAAATATTTGTCGTCGGTCCTCTGTTTAGTAGCTTCCAAATCATACCATTGAGAGATTTTGAACACGGCCTCTACGGACTTGTTTATCAAATAAAAAAAATCGTCACAACAAGAAATAATAATAAACAAGTCTATAGAGAATATTAGAAAAACATTTTTGCTGGGTTTCTCAAACATATTTTTTCAAGTTTCGCCCCCATCAAGGTTTCCCATTTCCTGTAATATTGGCAATTAACGATAACACCATAAAATACGTGCGTTTTTTGCGTTGTTTATTGGATGTTGTCATCAGTTTGTATGAATAATGTCACAGCTGTGGATGTCATAAATAATGGTATCAAATTTAAGGTAATTCTTAGTCATAGAAGTTTGTTGATCGTTGATTTATTGTCACAGACAAGTGGAATGATTTGCAAGCTGATCAATTGGTAAAGTATTATACGGGTTTACCATTCGATCTGACCCACTTGGCATCAACACCGTACCATCATGAAACATATATAACAAGATTTACGTCGACGACTATGTCATTACGAACACCCTATCCTAAATCACTTGACAATTTTCTCTTTATACATTTTTTCATATTTCCTTCCAAAACACTTATTTATTCTGTGGTATATATGGAATAAAGAAGATGCAATACACGAGAAGAAAAAAACGAACATTTTTACTGAAAAACTTTAACTTCTTCAGCACACAAACAATAGAATAGTGTAAGGGAAAAAGATGGTAATAACCTTATTTATCATAATGTGCTTTTGAACAATTTATACAAATTGGAGGCACATCTGTACCAAGTCTCAGTTTGTCTTAAAATGTATAAAGATAGACGAATCGACGTGCAAAATTCCATTCTTAAGACGCACTCACCCTAACACAGCATCGAATATAGATGCCATATATACTAAGTTGGTGAAATGATTTAGGGTGTTAGGTGTAGCGAATGTTGCCTTTAGAATCGTGACCAGAAGTTTTGACTGCATAATATACTGAATATAAAATTTGGGCATTTAGTCGTACACTCCATTTTCCAAAATTCATCTCACAACATTAGATCTGGATAATGTTTTCCGAATGGCAAAAATAAAGATGGTCGGAAAGGGAGGTTGGAGGTTTCCGCGGCGCACCGGATGTACGGCCAGAATATAGAGTTGGAAAGAGCAAAGAAGAAAAAAACGAACGAAAACCATACCTCCATCATTGATTACTTAATTTTCCCAACGGTGCCACTATATTGTTTGGGGGCAAGGGCGAGTGATATATAATTTCCAATAACCTGACGCTCACGAGACGCTCGATCATCCGTCGACTATAGATATTAGTGAGATAGTCTATATATAGAGAGAAACGAGCCAACGTAACCGAGGGTTATGAAGTGTGACTCGACACAGCTGGTACTGACGGGACGCCCCCAACAAAACGAGATCAAATATTGGCAAAAGAAATATATATTCACTTCTTTGAACACCGTGTTTATACGAAACTGTCTTTTGCTGGACATTGCAACTTTTCTTCAACGATTTCGTTTATAATTTATTGCAACTATATTTCATTACACTTGTATATGTGACAAGATAACGAGTATTTGCTTTTGGGAAATTATTTTTTAATAAAAATTAAACGGGTTTCAATAGAATATGTACATTATATTCATTTTGATGAATTGAATGGGTAACTAATAATATTAGACCGTTCAATTTCAACATCAGTAAGACGTATTCCAAGTTTCATGTTTCAATTATATGATCTATATTATAAGTTTGAATGAAAAATATCATTTTGCTATCTATGTTTACTCTTTTACTGAAATTGTCTACTTTAAACTGAAGTTTTTTACTCCTGCCTATAATATATCATGCTTGAGATATCTTAAATTGAAAAAGTTGTACGTTTGAAATAAATTTCTTTACATATTTATTATATATGCAATGAAAAAGAAAACAACCACTTTAACGGTATTTTAATTGCAGTTCACTAAAAATTTACTAGAACATAAAAACGATAACTTGTCGAAGAACATCACACAGAAATCCTGTTAATGAAATATTCAACCACCCAATATACGTGACATATAAAATAAAACGAGCTAGAAGCTACAGGAATCACAAAACAAATAATAGTTTTATCAAAATGGGACCGAGAAAACCTAGATAATATTGCCATATCAAAAGTTCTACTGCCATGCAATTATCGTTTCCTGCCAACAATTCCAACATTGAAAAACGAATAGAAAGTCGCCTTTTGCCACATTTGGTATATCACTGTACAGAAAGACTTTAAAAACGTACATTTATGCAAGTGTATCCTGTGTGTCTTTTCGTATAGTTGGAAGAACTACGCAAAACAATAATACACACACACACACAATCACACACACATGTATGAGAGTGAATATAGTTGAAATGAGCCTGCCGGGAACCATTACGTCCACTTCCGGACTTGGTCTCAACCTCTGGGACTCGACCAACTTATCGCAACTTCGTGAATTGAGACGGGAAATTAAGTCATGTACTGTTTTAAACAGCGTGAAATGAGAATTGTCTAATAAATATCATGGAACTCTTCATTCCCATACCATATAATTACACTTTTAACAATTATAGGTAATCTAATAGCAATAATAGCTAATCGAAATGTATTTGAATCGTAAACTATGCTGAAAATATCGCTCTTTGATCTTGATATTGGCAAAAACTAGTTTTCACGTATATTTGTTTGACGGAAAATGTTTACTAAAATTTTCATTTATCAAAGTTTTACACTCGCTGTTGACATTTTAAATCTGCCATTTTTAAAACATGTCGCAAATTAATTAAAGCCATGGGTCTATAGCTAGCTATTTTTAAATGTATATTTTCACAGCGCATTTTTTATAAAATGTTGCAAATTAAAACGTATACAGTAGCTTTTTATCAGTCACACTATATTTTCTAAGTTAAACATTTCCTGTGTTGTAGAAAATTACAGAAATAAATGTAACGAGTATAAATTTAATTTTATCAAAAACCATTAGAGACAAACGCAAAAAGCGCATCGAAACTGATTGTAATTGTGAGCTTGCAAGATAAACTCCAAGAAAGTAAACTATCTTGTTTTTAAGTTTGGGTGTGTAAGTGCGACTTCTTCAGAAATTCCACGGCAAACAGATTCACATACACATCGATATATAATACAGAATAGACACGCAAAAGTAAAGTTTCAAGTTGAAAGTTGCAGCAGCACATTCGGCACTTCTTCTCTGAAACTTGTGTATTTCACAGATTCGCACATCTGTTGGCTGCCATTTATATAACACTCTCATTTCTATATACCGTTTTCTCTATTCTATTGTATTGTTACTACATACAACATTTGTATGCTCAATTGCAACTACAAATAATCTTTCAGTGTTGTAAAGTTTTTCTCGTGCTAGGTACGAGAAAAATCAGCTTTCAACTCACACATTCAACCTTGCTTTTGTCCGAAAATATACAGCACAAACTATATTTTCAACATCCAAAAAGCGTAACAACAGTACAATTTCTAAAATAAAGTTAATATTCATAATTTCATCACGAAAACATTTACTGCATAAATAATAGATTATAATGCACCTGTTATTATTATGAGCATTTTATGTAGTACAGCGCAATTTTATGTTTTTTCTTAAATATAAAAAGCTTTAGGCCATTTTATATTTAAATCACGTTTGGGAGTATATATTTTTTGAAATATTGTATTCATCTAATATAATAAAAAATAACTAAGTACAATATATGAAATGGTAAAGACAAAAAGTGCAAAAAATGTGTTATACCTTGTATTTTTGAAAGCGTATACTGAACAGTTAAAAGTTAAAACAAAAACAACCGGCGGTTGAATTTATTATTGTAGACCAAGTGTGTATGAAATATTTAAAGTTCTTTAGGTATACGTGAGAGCACAAACATGAAAATTTTGCCAATTCGTCTGAAGGAAAAAGTGGAGCAGCGCAAAAAAAATTCTCTTGAATTTCCATTTATGTTCCACACAGTATTCCAATATAGAAGGAAAAAAGTGTTAAAGTGGTATACAGTGTATAAAATAGTTACAATAAATCGTAACGGATCTAATAATTGAAAAGTAGTGTACAGCATACATTTGGAAACATTTTCAAATAAAATTAAAGTTGAAAAAACTAATTGCACAGCTAAAGAAATCAAATCCTGTATAACAGATGGGTTTGTTTCTGTGTTTTTCACAAACAATATATACTTTGGTGCTTTTTAACATAAAATGGCCGTAAAACAAACAAAACAAGGTGTATAAAAAGCCACTCGAATCGATGAGACAGCGACTGGAAGATTAAAGTCAACAGATTGAGTCTTTTGGGGAATTGGAAAACGAAACGGAAATAACGATGCGTCGGAATGAATACCTTCCAAACGCTCTATACTAAAGATTTATTTTTGTCTAGGACAAGATCCTTATATTCGAACGAAAACTGTAGAAAAATTACTTCAGCCATGGGAGTTAATTGTGAATATTTTTGCATTTTAGCAGTAAATCAGTCTTTGTTATATACGTTCCGGAAAACTACATTAACGGTGCGAGATGCGGGCTGTTTTTTTTCTTTTTGTCATTTTTCAGGCCATAAATTTTTTCTCCAATACACAGCACAGACACAAAAGTCTGTTTGGTATTTGGAATTTAAATGTTTCACAAGAAATCTGTATAGATTTTCATGTTTTTGACAAGTATTAAACATAAAACTGTGTGCAAGAAAGATATGTACATAATTTAACAATATATAATAATTTATTGTATTTTCAAATCCTAAAATAAAGTTTATACACTCTGCTTGGTTGCTATTTAGAAACGCCAACGATATATATGTATACAAAAGATTGTAAAACAGACAACAAACGATAGAAGGAAATTCATTATCCTTTACACATTTTCATGCGGTATGCTTTTCTTGGCATGCCTTAATTAACTTTGAACACTAAGTTAAATAAATTCAGAGCTTATGTTTGGAAGATACTCTAATTATATTTCATCAAACAAACTTGAAGAAAGTTTTTCGTTTCTTTACTTTGCTTTATATTCCACTAACTACATAAATATAAACATATATATAATTTAGGGCCTGTTTTACAAAAATGTCGACAATTAATGAATGAATCTTAATAAAACCGTGCTATTCGTATAATTTCACGTTTTTATTATCTATTTATTTATTAGATATAGCACTTTGAGTAAGCGTTTGTATACTTTATAAAAAGAATTTGCTTAAACCGAGGGAAATTTAGTAAATTGCATTCAAACTGTACGTACGTATTAACTTTTTTTAACACATTAATCCAACAGGTGAAATAAGCCAAACAATGCGTTTGTTATTCCAGTTGAGTGCTTAGTATTTAACAACAACGAACAGCACAATAAAGCCTCATTGGATGCGTGATAAACATTACAATCAAGTCCAATTGGAATGCTTTTATTAATAGACATCCCTATAATATGGAATATGCAGATTTTGTAATGTCTTCAGCAAAACTAGTTACCAAAATCGAAATTAATTGTTTGTCCGAAAATGCGTAATTAATTATTACACGTACATTCATTTGGACAAAATGTGTCAAACCTATATTAAAGTACACTTATCCCACGAATAACTAATTATGACAATTTCAGTGATAATTACAAAGTCTTGTAGAGTTAGTTTTAGATATTAGCTAAGTAGAAGGCCGCAATTAAGAATTTTATCACTTAAACTGTCATTATAACACAGTTATATATTTGTTATCTAGACGATTTACGAACCGGAATGAATTATTTACTTATTACAAACAAACCGTACATATACATAGAAGCTAAGTTTCATAATTAAGCGAATAGCTGTTTATATTTCTCAGACTATTGCACGGCATTTGAGCTTTTGGGCCCTTGTCGACTAGTTGCTTTATGTAAAACAGAATCATCCTTTGAAAACAAATTAGGCCCATTTATATTTCAACAAAAACTTGCCAATTGTTGCTTTAATGGACCGCAACAATTTCACAAACAAACATTATGCCGTTATGTTCCCCTTATTTTTGTTTTGCGCTTATTTTTTCAGTTATTATGAATTATAATTCATTGTCAAACATTTTCTACAATGCAATACATAGTATTATGCAACTAATTTACAACGATCGCTATTATAAATGGATATATTAAATGTAAAATGGTGTTATTCAGTGATAACAAATATCTAACAACTGGAATTGTGCTTGTTTGAAAACGTGTCAATTAAAATACATAAACAGTGTTGGCCATAGAATAATGCCATGTATTTGTAATATGAGAATTATGTAGTTTATCTCAGTAGCTGGTTCATCAACTTGACATTTATTACAAAATGAAACTGGAGTTTCGTATTAGACACCTAGTTGAGTGGCCAGACCATTATTAAGTTTCAAACTAGACCAAGCAAACTCTATTGTTTATATATTACATTATGCATACAATTTGAAAATACATTATTCTCTAATCATAATTGTATTATTAGTTCTTGTTGTCTGACAATAATTTGTTTCAGCAAATAATAATTGTGTACAAATGTACAAAATTAATAGTACAATTTTTAAAAGCACAGAATGCATGCCGAATTTGGTAAATGAATTTTCTAGATATCTAAATAAATAAACCGTGGTATAAAATTATAAACATGAAGCATTTATTTAATTGTATATATTTTGTAGTTAAATTTTTATGTTTTCAATAATTAGAAACATACTAGTAAGTTGTCTGAGGTAAAATAGCCTTAAAACTTTATTTTTATATTTTAACTTTGACGGTTCAGAAAGAACTTGTTTTTAAAGCTCATTTTCTTTTCAACTTTTCTGAAATAAAACTTATACAAATAGAACCACATGTTTAACTTTGTACAAAAATGTTCTTTCTTACAGCAGCATACAGACTTAAATAACTAGTAGTTTCATTAATTAAAGAAAGTTCAGTTTTACAAATATGGAAGTTTCCAAGTAAATTTATAGTACTTTGTAATAGGCAAATCAAAAAAGCTTCTAATGTTCTTTGATGAA